>MQRK01223367.1:0-15106 GCA_001938485.1 Girardia tigrina | reverse complement strand
AATATTTACACAAAGTCATAAATGAATTGACGAATTTCTTAAATGGAAATACAAAATTCTTAAATTGATTTTCCATTTCTTAAACGGATGTACAAAATTCTTAAATTGATTTACAAAAAACTTAAATGTGATGATGTCATTCAGAAATGTGCTGACAAACCCTGTAAAGCAAAAACAAAATATGATTTATACAAAATGGAATAAAATAACATATTTGTATATTTATCGATATTATCATCTGTATTTAGAATTTGAAGATCTGGATTATATAATTAAAATTTTGTTCCTCATAAATTTGTTTCAATAATGAAACAAATAGTAGAAATAAAGTTTACAAAATTATGATTTATCGTTAAGTTTTATCGTTCTTTGTATCTATCACTTTTAATGCCTCTTTAACGCGATTCTCATTGGTGATTTCTTTTCAAAATTTAGCTTCGATTTCACATATGTTGGTTCTTTCTGTTTCCTGATAATTCCGCTCTTTCCATTGTAATTCTATTCCGAACTCCTTCATCAATAATATTCCTCTGATCATCTCTGGTCTCAAATTTTTCACTATTACAAATCTTATTTTTTTGGCTTTATTCCCAATCTTTACTATCGTTTCTATTTCTCCTCTGACATCCATTTGTAGTCCATTTCCTGCGGTTTTGATTTGTCTGTTCCATCCTTGTGTTATTTAAGTTTTGTAATATTCCTTCCGTCATAACGTTCAACGCTGTACCTGTATCCAGTAAACATTCTATTTATATGTTTTCTATTCTAACTTTTACACTCGGTCGGCCCTGTAATTTATCGTATGTAATCGGAACATTTTCACAATTATTAATTATTAGCAATTCTTTATCACCAAATGATTCTTTTTTTATAAATTTCACAACTTACTGACTTACTTCTGTTTCCTGATGGGGTTTTGGTTCACTTTGTTCTTTTTGATTATTTTTCTTAATTTTAGCATTTATATTATTATTATCAACTTTATTATTTATTTTATTTATATAATTTATATTACTACTACTATATATATAATTCATATAATCTGGTTTATGCAAATGAAAACTTATTCCAGTGCCAAGAACGGTTCCTCGTCGTCTAGGCACGATTTGCTTTTTTCTATATGTTCTCACTCTCCTCAGTTTTCTTCCTTCTCCATCATCACGATCTGTCTTCCTCTTTCGAACCATCTTCTGTAGTCGTCTGAGTTCCAGTTTCTTGAGCTTTTCGTTTGTGCACCTGAGAATTTTCGGCTATCTCCTTGGGCTCTCCTTCGATAATCAGTTCTTCCTTCATATCTTTTTATCAAATTCGTGTAGCATTCCTCAGCTCTATGTCCTGGATTATTACATCTTCCACATCTTACCTTCCTGCATTCCCGTCGGACATAACCTTCCTCGCCACATGCATGACATGTGATTTTCCTTGATATATTTGCATGATATATTGTTTTGCCCTGGATGTCGTCTAACAAAACTGTCTCCTTTCTTCGTTATACTTCCTGACGCTGATCCTCTTTTTACCACGTCCTTGTATGATGCTCTCATCACATGTACTGGCCTTTCCATATCCCGGACTTCATTCACTTTTTTATGACATTTTTTACTTCTTTTATTACTTTTACCTCTCTAAACTTGATCTATTTCTTCAAATCACTGTACTTCGACCCATGAATTAGAAGAGTCTTTTAAATTTCTTCTTCCAAGCAGTTATTTTTTGCTAATTTTGCTGCAAGTTTCTTTGCTTTTGCAAAATATTCTTCCCCTGATTCATTCGTTCTTTCGAAATTTACAGCCTCCATCAGATCCTCCATCAGAGAGCTTTTCTTTTGAAAAGCTTCTTGTAACCGAGCTTCATATCCCTTTGTCTCGACCGATACATTCTCGTAGACCGGTACAAGTTCATGAGAAAGCAATCCAATTTTTAAAATCTCTTGTATGCTTCCCGGTGTTTTAGCCACCTTAAAATACCTTGAGCATGCTGCTATAAATGTTTCAATATTGTCTTCTTTCCGGTATTTTTCCGGTAGAAGTCTCGCAATCAACTGATCCGAGTCTCTGGCTATGGTCGACATATTTGGTTCGTGATTAAAATTGGAATTCATAATTTGTAAACTTTATTTTATTTTATTTAGTCGAACATTATTTTTAATTTATCTAAAATATAAATATGATTTTTAAAAAAATGTCAAAAATTAAAGTTCACCAAAAGTAACCCCAACACTAATAATATTTCATAATGTATCAAAATATGACAATCATTTATTTGTGAATAAATTGAAATAAAATTGGCAAATGATTAAAATCAAAATTCGAAAGCCAATTGAAAATATTTATTAATTTCGACGGTTTAACCGTCATCATCAGAACAAATGATTTTTCAAACGAAATTTATTTATATAGCATTAACTGCACTATATAAATAAATTTCGTTTGAAAAATCATTTGTTCTGACGATGACGGTTAAACCGTCAAAATTAATAAATATTTTCAATTGGCTTTCGAATTTTGATTTTAATCATTTATTTATAAAAGTTTTAGCAGAATATGGAAAAGTGACTATATTAAAGTTTTAGGAAAAACAACAGAAGAATATTTATCTATAAAATATCAATGTTTAAATTTTGTAGATTCATTAAGATTCTTTGGATGAGTTTAGAATCTGTAGGAGCTTCGTTACAAGATTCAGACTTTAAAAATTTAAGAAGTTGGTTAAGAAAAGTCACAAGGAAAATTTTGAATTATTTCGAGCTAAAGGTATTTTTCCATATGATTATATAGATTCATTTGAAAGATTTAATGAACAAGAATTATCAGAAAAAGATAATTTTTTTTCAATTTTTGTTCAAAAAGGTATATCTGAAGAAGAATATGAAATTGCTCCAAAAATATGGAAATCTTTTGATTGTAAGACTTTAGGAGATTATAACGATGTTTATCTGAAAATGGATGTTTATATCTTAGCTGATTGTTTTGAAGGATTTATAAATAATTTAAAACTAAATCCATGTTTCAGCTCCTTCATTAGCTTGGGATGTTTTATTGTCAACATCGAAAATAGAACTAGATTTACTAACAGATTTAACTATGTTTCTTTTAATAAAAAATAATATAAGAGGTGGAATTTCATCAATAATGGGAAATAGACAATTAAAAGCTCATAACAAAAAAAATATTAGAAGAAAAGATTCCAAAATATAAAGAATGGAGAAAGGTTCAAGCAGAAGTTAAACCTAGCTTTATCATGACAAATATAGATAATAGACCAGCAATTGTTAATACTAACACTGAAATTCCCAAGTCAAAACATTACATAGAAATAACTGATACAAAAGAATTTGACTATGTTGTAAAAACTTTAAATGATTCAGATTGGCTTTTATACATTGATACAACAGCTTTATATTCAGGAATTATGACTTTAGCAATGCCTTATAAAGATTTTAAATGGGAAGAACCAACAGATGAAATCATAAATAAAATTTTAATACATCAAAAGATTCAGATGTTGAATATTTTGTTGAAGTTGATTTAGAATATCCAAATGAAATAAAATAAAACACAAAACATTTTCCACTATGTCAAGTTAAAAGAAAGGTTGAATATGAAGAAATGTTATCATTTCTACAAGAAAGAAAGTTAAATAAAAATCCATCAACAGAAAAACTTATCTGCAATCAAAACAATAAGAAAGAATATTTATGCCACTATTTAAATTTACAGTTTTATTGTAAAATAACTAATGTTCATTCAATTACTTCATTTAAACAAAAACCGTGAATGAGGCAGTATATCGAAAATAATATAGAAAAAGAATTCTTGCTAAACTGATAGTTTAGAGTTTAAAGTAGCAATTTATAAACTTTTAAATAATGCAGTTTTTAAGAAAACAATGGAAAATTTAGATAAACGTAGAAATATAAGTTTACATACGTCCTTAACTACTCCTAAAGCGAAAAGAATTATTGGAAAGCGAACATTCAAATGATATATAAAGTTCAGTGATAATCTTTATTGTATTGAAAAAGGAAATTAAGAGAAGTTATATAGCAAACATGTTTATTTAGGTTTTGCAATTTTAGAATTATAAAAAACATCTAATAAACTCATCCGGAACTCTTTTTACTTATAAATATGAGAATATAAAAGAACTAAAAAAGAAAGATTTGTATAAATATGTGGATAATATTAATGTTTTTAAAGAAGATAAGCATTATTTTAAAGATATTATGACAGAATTTAAAAATGATAGAGCAAAAAATTAAAGAGCAAAACAATATGCTTTTGATAGTTTATATAAAAATAAAAAACCAAAAGATCGAACAAAATTAAAGAGTATTTCAAAATGTCTAATCGAAAATGAGAATATAACAATTCATAATTATGGAGATTGTTTATCTCGCACTGAAAAACAATATGTTGTTGTTCATTCTATGAAAAGTTATGATCATAATATTTTCTTAACAAAAGGGAAAAAGCAATCATTTTATAATTATGATGATAATAGAGCTATACTTTCAGATGGAATTCAGACATTACCATATGGTAATCCTAAAATAAAAATAATAAAAACTAAAGATTTATTAAATAAAGTTCTTGAAAGTGATTATACAGATTCATATATTTACAATATGAAAGATTTGGAATTATGTTATTTAGTAAGTGGTTTTAATTTAGTAAATAATTATAATCTTAGAATGAAAATAATGAAAAAATAGATGTTTTTAATAAAATACTTAAAACAAATTTTACGGATCTAGATGTTTATAATATGACAGATATAGAATTATCTTCTTTATTACTCTTTCAATGAAAAAATTAAGTCTTCTTATTAACACTGTTTATTTTTTCATTTATTTCTTCTATCATCTTATGACTTTCTTCAATTTCTTCATTAGTTAATACTTTATCTTCTAGAGCCTTATGTTCAAATAAATATAATTTATTTATTCCTAATTCAACTTGTTCACAAACTTCACGATAAATTTTCTTCTTTTTACTTGTTAAAACAATTGAAAAACATTCTGATAAAAATAATTGTAAAGCATTAAATCCTCCAACAACTATAGAAGCTATATTAATTGCAGGTACTATAAGAGATAGTCCTCCTAAAAGAGATGTAGATACTGATAATGTTAAATTCACATACGGGGGGGGGGCATATCGAAGTTAACCCCAAAAATAATATTTCGAAAAATTCGTGAAACCAAATTCAATGAGTTAATTATTCAAAATGAGATCAAAAATAAAGACATCGAAAGATTCTTAACGACAAATTAACAAAACTAAAACAATCGAATAGTGCGATAAAAATTATCAAATCTATAAAAAACGAGAAATTGTCGACATTTGAAAATTGAAAGATGACTTCAGATTCCGAAGAATTAAAACCACAATCGCTATTAGTGAAAATGCATTAAAATGGTGTCAAAACTGTCAAACGATCAATCATTAAACTATTTCCGACAATTGCCATCAAGAATTTGGACAATTTATGTAAAACAAGCAAAACTATTTTGCCTCAAAAACAATGGAAAATCTTTCTATTTGATTTAAATTTTTACATTTTAATTACTAAAAAAGAATTTAATTGTTAAAATTTGATGGTTTCCAATTTTGTTGTGATTTTATTACTAAAATTTATGATAAATTATTTGCATGCGGTATTCGATTTTTTTTTAGAGTTGTTTAAATCGATTATAAAATTTGTAAGTGCTGTCGTGGAAATTTCGATCGATAAAAAATACATCTTATCAATCTGCTTTTTTCTTTTTTGAAATCCAACAAAATATTACAATCTTTGTTGATAAATTATTCTCTGTTTGCCAATTTCATCGGCGTGTCAGTATAGAACGTTATTTATAATGTGAATGTCAAATCCAAATTCAAATTGTTTCTCAATGACGAATTATGCGAAACAGAACCCGACGAATTAGTAAAAAAAATCAACGAGGATAAAAAACGAAAAGAAGTCGCCCAAAAAGAGGCGAATGTCGTCAAACAAAAAGAAATTCATTTGTTCCGAATATCTATCGCATTGCAAAACTATCGAGTTCCAATCGATGAGATCGATCCATCAAACTCGTCTACAGAATTATTGACTATGAGATTATTGGCGCAATATTTCTCTGATCCCAATAAACGACCTGAGGTGCTCCAAGAAATGAGAGCCGGTGAGCTTCGAATTTTGAGCCCCCCGCGACCCAACGCTCACCCCCCATCACCGGCGTGCCGCGGCAACCATGCTGCGCCCGCTATAGCACGACCATTAGTGATAGCAGAGCGTGGTTGTGGCGCTCTGGTGTTGGTGGGTGGTTTTCCGGGTCGTAGGCTTGTGTGTGAATCTCGAGCTTTCTTCCCCCTGATGGATGAGTGTCAAAATGTGAATGATAGAGTCCATGTTTTGAATGTGAATGATGTAATGAAGTTTAAAATTTATGGAATGAATGATGCTAAGGGAGATCCCAAAAAATCAGGGGGGGATTCAAGATTGCAAATTTTGTATATAATATTATATAATTGCCTTGCAAGCTTCGATCGACGAGCTGGATCGTCACAAAATGGGCCCAGCACCGGTTTGGGGCTCGTCTATCGAAGTTCGTGGAATGATGTTAGAGAGTGTGAATGGAAAATAAGTAAAAGGGGATTAGAGCCCAGGTCGAAGCATCTTCAGCACATAAGAAATTTAAATACAGATAACGCAAGAAAGAAACGTGTGAATGGTGTTGGAGATCTGTCGACAGTGACCGAAGAAAAATTGTTGAAAATGGTCGGAAATTTCGACAATTGTGTCATATGTCGGGAATGTCGACTCAATTTCCACTTACATCGAATTCAAATCAGAAGAATCCGTTGAAGAAGCTCTCTTAATGGAAAATGTGAAAACCGGTGCCGTTATATCAGTTGAACAAACGATTGATCAATATGACTCCAAAACTAAATCTGATGTCGCATCTCAAATTTTTATTAGAGCGCTAACGGGTAGGACAATCGTCTTGGAGGTTCATCCAAGCGACTCAATCGAAGAAATCAAGGCTAAGATCCAGGAGAAAGGTGTTCCTCCTGATCAACTGAGGTTGATTTTCGCCGGGAAACAACTCGAGAACGGGAAAATGTTTGGCGAATACAACATCCAGAAAGATGCAACCATCCATTTTTTGCTCCGTTTACGAAGAGGAAGCGATAAGAAGACCGCGACAGTGGAAAGTCCAGAAACACAATGGGAAAAAGGAGTGTACCAAAAGCCGAATTGGAAGAGGAAGTTGACAAAGATTCGCAATCAGGCCTTGGACGAGCTCCAGATCAAAGAGGATGAGAGATCGAGTTGTGAAGAATATGAATCTGTGTTCGATAAAGTAGTCAAAAGATTCGAAGACATCATGTCGTTGGGGAAGGAGTTAGGTTATATGGACGAGGCCGTGAAATTATTGAAGGAAAAGGAAGAGATCGAAAATAAATTTGACGAATATCAAGCGATGTTTGAAGGGCAAATGGAACAGAAAATGAATGGATCTTTAACTTCTGAAAGAAAAGAATCAGCTTCAGCGTCAAATTGTGGGTTTAGCAAGTACAAGTTGAAAAGGCTTGAACTTCCACGGTTCTCCGGGCAGATAATGGAATATGGAAAATGGCGACAGATTTTCGATGAGTTCGTCCGAAAGATGGAGCTCCCGGAAATCGATAAACAGCTGCAGCTGGAGGTATGTCTGAAAGGTCAAGCTCGAGAAATGATCCAAAATTTCGGATTCGGAAATGGGGCGTATCAAGCCATTTTGGACAAACTTGAAAAGCGTTATGCTGGCGACAACCGCAGCTACTCAGCAATCATGAAGGAAGTGACCAAGTTTTGCACAATCTCCGAGGCAAGTGTGCAGCAGTTAGATAAGTATGTATCGCTGCTTGAGAGCCTTGTTCTGCGGTTAAGAACGATTAAGCAGACTAGTGAATTGGGCAACGGATTATTGTATCATCACCTGATGCAGAAGTGTCCAGAAGAGATGGTGGTGATGTGAGAGAGACATCGCAAGGCTTTGATGATCAAGCAAGGTGTGGACACTCTGAAAGATTGGGTGGAGAACGAAGTGGAAACTTGAAAAAGGGCGACGTAAATTGTGCATGGAATCGAAGCACCAAATGTTAAAGAGAAGAATAAAATGGTTGGAAGTGACGATCGTAACATGACCTTGCTATCAAGGACGACACCTGAAAATACTGAAAAGGATGGTCCTTCAAAAGGCAATAATAAAGAAATTTGCTGGTATTATGAAAAAGGAATTTGCAGATTCGGGGAAGATTGTCGGAGAAGCAATAATAATATTTACAAGAGCGTCGATTCTGCAGAAAACAAGGAATATAAGACTGGAGAAGAGTCTCGTGAGAGTCCTCAACACTACAAAGGAATTACGGTCAAAGAACAAGAGATTATTGTTCAAGAATCACCTGAACAAGAGAAAGGAGATCAGCGTATCGAAGAATCTATGAAAGTTTTTGGTGAGTTGAGAGTGGTTGAAAATGTTAATGATGAAGTTATTATCGAATCAAATGAAAAGGAAGATGAAGTGAAAAAAGAAAAGCATATTAAAGTGACTTCAGTTGACGAGGAAATGGAAAAGAAAGAAATCAGTGTTGCACAATCAGAATATTTATCTCAAGGACTCACAGAAAACAAAAGGAAATTGCAGAGACGGTTAGCGGAATTTGGAGCAGATAATCAAATGTTCTCACAGATGGTTCATACGGAAGAAAGTTCTCCAAAAGAAATAAATAAAACATTAACGCGAAATTTGTTTCGTTTGGTAAATGAATGAATGAAATTAATAATTAAATCGATTTACTACGATTCAGAACAAAATTCAATGGTCGATGAATATTATCCATTGTCAAATAGTGTCAGGAATTTATTGGATAAATTGTACGAAAAACGTAAATCGGTCGCGATCGATATCGAAAAAGTCGTCAAGCAATTGCGGAGTCAAGGCAAGAATGAGGAGATCGAATTGATCATTAAACACTGCGGAGAGACATTTTGCAATTCGAGCAATTGACACTACAACAAGGGCGACACGATTGGGCTGACCGCTGTCGCCATCGCTCTCGGCAAGCAAGCGGACGAGTACTATAGTCTTATTATTTGTCCGTCCATCAAACTTCTCCACGATTCCGATGGCCGAGTTCGATATTACGCATGTGAGAGTCTCTACAATTGCATTAAGGTTTTAAACGGTAATGTTATGCCGTATTTAAACCCCCCACGTCCCGAAACCCACCTACCATCGCCTACACGCCGCAGCCATCAAGCTGCGCTAGCTCTCGCATCGCCAGATAAAATTCCTGTTATAGAAATACAAGTAATTTTTATACCTGAATCTGCTCGAGTCCATCATGTCTTTATCTTTTTATAATGTTCTAATCTTTCTTCTAGCTTCTTCTTTTCTAATAAAAATTCATTAACTCTGTTAGTTTCTAAGGTAATTTATGGAGCAGATAGTTTCACTATTTCACACTTTGGATATATGTGTGGATGTATTCTTTCTTCTTCTTCTTCCATTTTTAAGGTTTAATTTTATGAATTTCATTTAATGATTTAACAATTTCATCAATTTCTTCCTCCTCAAGAAGTTTATCATAGACAATAAAGTCATATATAAGACCATGACCTCTTCCCATTTCAAATTTGTCAAAGATTATCATAGGCTTGCTAATGTTAATGATAGAAATGTTTGAAATGATTTTGTTATTTTCTCTCATTATTATGCATACTTCTACATGCAAATGTGGAATATTGTGCTGTTGATGAAATTCTATTTGGAATCAATTTAAATGTTTTGTTCTGATTTTAAAGAAAAATTTTAATCAACAAACAACAATTTATCAATATGCACAATTCTGGAATGTATTTGAAATGTTTTTATACATTTTCTAGTCTCAATGGATCATTTACAATCCTTATGTATTGTATTTTGTGTTCTTTTACTAGAATAACAATTGAATATTTTTTCCTTAGTTCAAGTGGTTTAACCTTCAATGAAATAATATCAACAATGTGAATCTGTGATAAAGAAAATATGTATTTACCATCTTTAAGGAGATATATTAAACCAAAGTTATCGAAAAACTTAACAACTATAAATATTGTACAGTTTTTCAGAAGATTATAGGAAATATGTACTATTTGTTCTTCATCTCGTTTTCCTGGAAAATATATAAATTTCTTCTCTTTAGTTGCAAAGGGAGCTTCTCTCCATATAGGATGTAAATGATTAATTATTTCATCATAGTAGTTAGGAATCAAGCTTTGATAAGCCTTACGAACCTTGTCATGAAGTTTTTTCTGATCATCAATCTTTTGTTTCACAATATTTTTCAGACTTGCCTTTATTTGTGATTGAATAACCTTACCAATATTTTTTATAATTTCATCTTTTATGTTAGTAATATCATCTTTATTTTCTCTATATCTTTTTCAATTTTATCAATATTTTTTTTTATTTATATCCATTTTATCTTTTACTTTATTTTGGAAATATTCCTTATTTACAACTTCATTATCTTCATCGGTGGAGAAACATTAGTAATTTTATTCCCATTCATATCTAAATTCCCTTTCATTTCATCACCTCTTTCATTTATATATCTTGCATCAGTCTCTTCCAACTTTAATCCACTTTCTCCAGTTGATCCAAATTGGTTAGTTGGAACAACAGAACTCATTTATAAAGAAAAAAATCTTGTATTTCCTCATAATTATTTAGTATAATATCTTCAAAAGCTTCACTTTTTTCAGGATTATATAAAACATACAAACATAATTGCCCACACATCTTTGTACTGTCATGTTGAATTTGTAAAGTGTTATAAATCAAACCATCGGTTTCATGAATTTCGTTTATAGGTAAAACACCATAAGGATCAAAATAATATTTATTTTTATACAAACAAACCCAATAACTTCCTTTATTTTCTGATGTGTCTAGGTTTATAACGATTTTATCTGGTAAAGGCAAAGTTTGAGGAATTTCATCACGCATAACAACTTTAATCTTTATTCCAAGATCCTTTGATATATCTTTTAAATCAAAATTAGTTGTTGTATCGATACCATATTTAAATAAAAACTGTTGTAAACTCATATTTTTTAACATTCAAATACCTTATCAAAATCTACCTACCGCCACTTTATGTTGGTCGACTTACAAATGCTGAATGGAAATTTATTCATTTGGCCAAATCATGCATGATTCCAGTGAGGTGTCATCATTGGATGGACATTCATGTACCTTACCGTATAGGTTGTTCTGATAACGCAATCCTTGCACATGTTCTTGTAGTTTGCAAGCCAATGAGTAACTTCTGAAATACAAGACACAATGATGTGCTTGATATCGTTACAGACAAAATCAGAATGCCCTGGTTGGGTCCTTCACGTGAATGAGACATTCCGGTACTTTCCCTCAACGGATCGTTTTGATCTGCAGGTTTATTTTGAAGACACAAATACTGTATTTCTTGTTGATTTCAAACACCCTTATGACAATATTCACCATTTTGAGATCACTAACATCAAGAATGTAGATAAGTATTTTAATCTTCTTGAGGCTATTACCAAAGGTAGCGGGTTTAAAGTTGATCTAGATACTTTCATTGTTGGTGCACTTGGTTCATGGATGATCAACAATGAAACTATCGTTAATGGTTTACATTTAGGACATATGATCAAATCCATAGCTAATGTCTGCGTCTAATCAAACATACGGCGGTCCCACAGGCAGTTGCAGCATTCCAGGACCCNACCCGTGGGACAGACTAAACGTTCATATCTTTGAGAATGAAATCCATGACCCGACAGCTACAATTAAAACGCTTCAAGAGGGGTCAATCTTTGATGATTGTGACTCTTACTCAGTCTTCGGGGCTGACCATGGTTTGTGGTAGTGTGTTGTTCATGGTAATGAGGATTCATATTGACAGAGAAATCATTATATGTGTTGTGTTTTATATAGTTCATTGACCCCACATCAGTGTGTTCGATGTTGTTGGCACTACCATTTATGACAGAGGTACTTTACTGAGGATTAATGACAAAACTTTAGTATGTTCACTATGATGGTACCGTTATGTATGGCGGAAGTAGATACCCCCTTTTTATGAATGTTGGATCTCTCCTGTCATAACTCAATACTTTTCGGCTCGATATTTGGGAAAACACCTAATCGGTCCCGACTTCTGAGTAGGATGAACAAATGCAATGATGGACATCTCTCTGTACGAGCAAGAAACCCGATGGTCCAGTAATGTCCGCTCAAATCCCCATTAATCAGATGTGCCGGAATGCACTAAAACTATTTTATTAAAACATCTTGTATATTTAAATAAATTTTGTCCAATTAGAGCGAGTTTTACAATGCAAAAGTTTTATGTAGTCGCTGACGGCATTTCACACACATTGGCTTACACCAGACCACATATCAATGGAAAATACTATCAATTAAATTTGAATTTCCCTCAGAAAATTTTAGAGACAATTTTCGACATTCGATATTTATAATAATTACCAGAGAAACTGTTAATTAAAAGAAAAGAATTGTTTAAATCGAATGACAAACAACGATAACCACACAAATAATTCAACTAAACTTTTTAAAAATTTAAATCTATGCCGGAAGTTTAATCAAGACTGTATCAATCATCACTTAGACAGTGTATTAAGAAAGTCTCTATTATCCATTTATATATATCGAGTACATTATAAATTTTATCGACAAATATTTTTTTAAACGAATTCATTGTCTACTGTATTCTGATAAAGTTGAAGGAGTTTCGAAATCTATCTTACCATTATTGTAGCAATTTTTGCCATCTACCAAAACATTTCAAACAAGTGAATTTGTGAAGACGCAACAAACTATTTTCGTCATTTACTGGATTATTCGTATTGTTTACTTATATATATATATATAAGTGAAATAAGAAAATATGGAAATCATGCTTTATCGTTATGTAAAATTTAAATTTCGTGAATGTTAAAGTGTTAGCCATTCTGTCAAGAAATGAACAAATAATTACATATTTACCAACTATTATTAGCAAATTCGTTCAAAAAATAATAAAGGAGTTAAATAAGAATAAAAACTTATATTTATTTAATTTTCGATAAAAATAGTTGTCTCTTAGTTCCTAGCAATAGTTATTTTAAAGCATAATATAGTATAGTACACTATTCTCTCCAGTAATAACATCCTCTTTCATGTAGTTAATTGAAAAGTGTGTGGAAAGATACATATTTGCCTTCCATGGACGACAAATTAAACAGAGAAATAAAATTGATTTGGACAAATTAATTTTATGATTTTCTTTTTCAAAACTTCAAATAAATAATTTTACTAAGAATTTGAAAAAAACGTCTAAGACTTGTATCTTACAAACTTTTATTAGATCGGTTTTAAATTTTATTTTAAGGTAACGTTTAAATTTTAAATAAAAATGGATAAGCACATGTTATAAATTTATGTTAAATTAAATTTACAATGTCAAAAATTAATTAACTCATTTTACAACATTTAATTAATTTTAAATAAATACTTCATTCCATATTATTTTTATTTCGTGTTCGTCCTGATTACTGTTTCTGTCATTTATGATCGATCCAACGCTTTTTCCACTTAAAAAAGTAATTAGTAAACCTCCAATTAGTAAAGGAATCGCCACCGGAGTTCTCGCGATTGCTGCAGCCACGCCTAATGCAACCTAATTTCATTTATTATTATCTTCATCATAATTATTATTATTATTAGTTTTATTATTATTACTATTATTATTATTGTTATTATTATTATTATTATTATTAATAATAATAATAATAATAATAACGGTAATAATTATAATAATATTTCAAATAAATGTTACCCCTCCAAGTGTGAATGCGGCTGTCCCACCTGTTCGAAGATTAAAATCAAAAGTCTAAAAATATTTATATCAATCATCACGTAACAGAATTATATTAATTATAAATTATATTTGCGATATGATAAAAAATAAATTTATTTTAAAAACTAACTTTCATAAAAGCAAATAAATTAAAAACACAAGGAAAATATTTTGCAAGATATAGCAGAAAAAGACAAACAAATGATAAAAAATTCCAATAATATTATTGTCTAATTTTTTATACCCAACACTCACTTGACCTTCACGAACTGTTTCCGAACTCGGGAAAATCTCTAAATATTCAGGGAAATACATTTTTTCAATTACACGTAAGCAATCTGTATTCTTGTTTTCCCTGATTTTATCTAAATCCAACAAAAAATATATTTATCTTTTTTATATTTTTACCAGTTACATATAGTTTTATTTCTCTTAAACCTCTATCAATTACACTTCTGACAGCATCTTCTACTCTCTTCATTTTTGTTTCTTCATCTCTCTCTCTTCTAACTTCTCTCAACGCGCATTCTCGAAATTCATTATAAAGTGGATTCATTGTTTTTGATATTTTATCACTTATATCCTTGTTTAAATTCGGTATTTGCTTTAATTGACAGACAACATTTGTAGATATTATTGATCTATAAAATATCCATAATAAATAATACACAAAAAACATCAAAACGATCTTAAAATAGAGCCGTTTCAGATGGAAATAAGATTTATTTAAATTAACGTAACACCAAAGATTATTGTAAGTATTTTTATTTTAGTTATTTATTTTTAATTTAAATTTATTTTAATTTAAAATGAAATATAATCACAATATTTTTTTGACATTATTATTGTGAGAGGTGGTTGCAACATCGACATTCAAGTTCATTTTTTTAACACCAAAATTTATTTAAAATATTTAAAACACATTATTAACAACTTCAATATGAGGTTTACAACATTTATTAATATTACAAGCGCATTCACTATTTGACATCTCTCTTAATCAATATTTTCTTTGAAGTTCAAATTAATTATTTTCAAAAAATGAAAATCTGTTAATAAAAATTATTAATTATTGTGAGGAATATTTTAAATTTGGTATGTTGAAATTGGTTTGTTGAATTTTGTATGTTGAGTTTAGTATTTGGAAATGTGTTTCTCCCATCCAGATGGAAAATTGATATTTTAGA
>MQRK01223366.1:10836-22108 GCA_001938485.1 Girardia tigrina | reverse complement strand
TCAATTTCCCAACAGAAGCAAGTCATTCCTGGTTTCTTTGGTTACAGCCAGAGATCTTTTTACTTTTTAATGAAGTGAGGAAATATATATACTAAAGACCTCTTGAACTGTATACAATCTTTTTGTGGTTCTACATTCTTTTATTAAGCTAATAACATTTTCAGGGTGAGGAATGAGATAGTGTAATATTGGTTATGTTATATTGGTAACCTATGCAAATGAGGCAAACGTACTTCCCATTAATATCCGTGAACGACTAGAAGGTGTTTGAGTCCATCGATTGGCAAAAGTGTCTAAAGGCTAGACGAATACTGTTTGAATGGCCGACAATAATTTGTCGAATATATAAGACTTAACTCCTACTCTGGGTGTGAGAAAGTACTAATGAACGTGCGATAGATGGTCATATATTATTAGTTATATTTTTTGAAATATATGTGTTGAACAGCATGAAAGTATTATCAGCATTCCAGGACTTCCTAAAATGCCTCAGACTTAATATCATTTTAGGATGTGAGGATCACTATAATATTCTATTCAGTCTGAAAAAGTCCCTCTTCATTTGGTACATAAAAGCTAAAACGTTTATGTAATATTATAACCTAAAATACCTAAACATAAAATTTATCAAAAAGGAGAATTCGTGACTTAAGAAAATTACTAAAGTAAAGAATTAAAAAATCCGTTCTTGACATCACAACGAAATAATAATTTAACTAAAGATCAACATTTTTTATCCGACCATCTAAACCAATTCGACACCGGAAGAGTCTTTAAAATGTTTAATACGATTGTGTTTTGTTAAGTTAAAAAAAAGTTAGTTATTAAAAATAATTATTTGATTTATTTATTAAATATTAAAATAAAATTAATCAAATCATTTAAAATTTTATAATCATTTTAAATTAAGAATAAATTTAAATCAAATTAGTTTTAGACAATAAGGATTAAAATACTAATCAGGCATTGGCAGGGAGAGACCATTATAGATCAACACTCCACATTCAACCATGCAAACATTAGATATCAACGAATTATTGGTTGAACAACTACCGATGTATTGTCGGTATGACCATAACTAACCTTGGTAAATGTTGAGGCACTCATCCTATTATATAACAGATATTGTGTGATAGCCCGAAACGATGATTCTATTTGGGATTAGACTCCTTCTGTCGTAAAAGCAAGGAGCTATGTTATGGCGAAATAGAAATTCTATTATTTTAGTGGGGACAGGTCGTTTCTCCTCTGACGTTTTTCCTCCGGTCGTTGGCATAAGATAACAACATTCGAATATAGATTTTAGAACATCTTTAAATTTCTTCAGAATATCAATTGCATTAGCAAAAAGATTAAAGCAAAACATAAATTATGAGTGTTGTAAGAAGAATCTCAAGAACCTTGACCAAGTTGTCAAAAGATAAAAAGTACTCCTTCTTTATTCAATAATAAATGAGAATAAAGCTAAATGAATACAAAAATAATTAAAGTAAGGTATTCAAAGGTACAATAAGTAAATTATTATAGTATTAATAAATTATTTAATAAATATTATACAAAAAACAAAATTCCGGAGTCTGAAGCTGTGAAGGACGAGCGACATTCTTTTATGAAAGAGTTTTTATTTGCAAAGTATCTTTAGGAACATTTGTGAGCAGTATCTCCAATTATAAGTATAAAAAATAAATTATTTATATTTTCTAGATTCAGTTGATCATTAAAATAATTTAATAACAACAAATTGTATATTTTTTGTGGCTGGCGAAGGTCGCCCTTTTTTGGAATATTTTGTGTCAATTGTTCAAAGGGTTAAGGTAAGGGTTAAAATTAGGATTAGAGTTAGGGTTAGAGTAATGGTTAGAGTTAAGTTAGGTTTAAGATTAGAGTTAGGGAAAGGTTAAGGGTAAGGGTCAGAAAAAATAACTTTCAATTTGTTCCTTTGAAATTTATTAAGATTCAAGCATTCCTTGTTAGGACAAAATAACAGCTCAAACCGATCATGAAGCTCTACATCCCCCCAATGAGACTCCCATCTCAAATTCGCCGTCCTCCTGTCCTGCTGTGGAAATCCTTAAAGTCCGACCATTGTTTCTCATCAGATTAAAACCAACGGAAATTATTATTTTTTTTAACTCAACTTTACGAAACTAAATATTAATTTGTTTTTTTCGGTTTTGTATTATTTTTTTAACAAAATTTTTAATTGATGTTATATATAATCGTTTTAATGATCTTTCATTAATATCAAATGTCTAATTATTTAATTAATTTTTAATCCTAAATTCTACATTTACATTATTAAATTCTATATTTTTATTTATTTTTTATTAATTTCTATCGAATATTTATTAAATAAAAATGTTGCAAATACAAAAATTAATTAAAATTTGATTTTGTTTATTTAAAATGTTTTGAGACGAATAAATTAATTCATTAATTAAATAAACAGTGAAAATTAAAATAAAACGTTTTTTTACAATTAAATTTAGTTTCGATTTGAAATATCTAATAACTACTTAATATTTTTATTTTATATTTCTAGTGGAAAAGTACTTTAAAATTTTGTTTCATGTAAATTGAAAAAAGTTTATATTTTTTGAATAATTACTCGTTTTTTTTCAATCTGTTATTATTATTTTAGTGCAGTTCACGATATAAATTATAATGATAATTATTATTTTCTCTTAAGAATGTCACAAAATAGCAAAACAGTCTGGCGGATCGTGTCAAGATGGGAGCAATGAAAACTGGAAGTGACTCAACGCAACAAAAATGCGCATTATGTGGAATTGTCGTAGTTTGCAGAACATTTTCGGTAAAACTACATCATGAAACTAATCATTTATTCTTTTCATAAGTAACTGTTTGGGATTTTAATATCATTGATATAATATTTAGCCTTATAAATATTTATATCGTCTCTCTTTTGCCGCTACCTAAAATCAATCAAAAGACTTTGGATCTCGATGAATGACAATCTCGGACAATTTATTGAATTGTATATAAATGAATATTAAACCGAATACAACTGTACTGCTCTACACCCTCCAGGTAGGGTGTATCGGAACTTTGCCAAAGTGCAGTACAAGTATTCTGACAAGTTTAAAGATCCCATGTATATATATCGCTATTAGGAAAATTGAGATATCGTGCTCGATATCCAATGTAAAATATTCCTCGGCGCATTGGGCATTTCATAGAGATGGATGATGGCCAGGGATCCGCAGACTTGACCGGATCGAGATGAGAGAGGAGGAAGAACATTTGACTCAACACTGACTATGGAAGAACAAGCAGTATGGAGAAGACTCAAATGGAAAATTTAAATAAATTTAATAAGATTTAAATTAAAGTCATTTTAATAATTTGATAACATTTTTATAATTTTTTGTTTTTATTTAGAAGTAATTTAAATTATTATTTTTAATTAATATTTTTAAAAATTGTGTTGTTAAAAGGTTAAGAAAAGTTGTTCGAATAATCATGATTAAAGATAGAAATAACTAAACCTTTTAGAGGGATGTCAAATGATGAAAGATCTTCGGAGAGTTGTAATAACTCTAAATGTTGTAGTAATAAAAATTCAAATGAAAATTGTCTCAATGTTCTTAATATAATCATTACAAAATTTGTTGTTTAAACAAATTAATGTAGTTGATATATTATTGTGACCTTGAAAAAATTGTAAAAAATTAGTGAAGATAATTATTTTTCTGTACTTGACGTGGACATTTCTTTTGGAATTCTATGCGTTGCTTTCCTTTTCGATCGATTGAGAGTTTATTTATAAACGTGAAAGACTTCTTTATTTGTGATCAAATTCATAGTCCGTTTTTTTATTATTTTTATCTGGTTGTTATTTTTTGGTGATCGATATTGTCTCCACTATTTTTAAAAGTGATAAAAAGAATCATTTGAATTTTCTGAAATACAATTTATTTGCGCTGTTAAACGGTCTAGTATCTAAATTTGCAAATTTTATGGAAGAATCAGTCGATATTTTCGAAAAAGTATAAAATCTCCGGCGATAAATCATACGGAGAAGTGATTGAGATTTTGAAGAGTAACGTTGGCGATTATCGAAATGAGCTCAATTTTCGATATATATCGAAAGCGGCGTTGCAGAAAATGTTTCAGACGAATAAAAACGGCGCCGCGAATAACAACGCGCCACCATTGGTCAAGGCGCTCAATAACGAGATCAATGAACTGAAATATAAAATCGATGATTTGGAGGATGATATTTTGTCAAATCAGCAATTCGATCAAGTGAAACCCGAGCCAAATTTCGACAGTACCGGTCAATGTGTGTTTAAAACCGTTAATTTTATGATACGCAGTGAAGATGCGGAAGCGATTGGCATAAAACGCGTTTCTGTTAACAAGTTCACCGATTAAAAGAATATTAATTTGTCTTTGATGTATGATCATTTGCAACCTCAACAGCAATGTTTAATAATGCCTCAATGGACCCAGCACAACCAAAAGTATCCACTGCGTAACTCTGCGGCTTCCATCCGATTCTCGGGGCAACCTGAGGCTCGGGCATACCAGTAACTCAGAGCAAAAATAATATATTTCATAGAAAATTAAAAACAAAGCTTCACAATCGATTTCATGAACTAAATTTTAAATATGTCCAAATTATTTAGTTGCAGTCAGTGTTGAAGTCTCAAAAACTATTGCTCCACTCAGAAAGCCATACATTTATTTGAAGATTTTGAAAATAAAAATGAGATACTTAAGCTCATTCAATAATTAAGCATAATTCGAAATCCATGAAGATGCATGGAATTAAAAGGAAAAATTGTATACGTTCAGCAAGGCTATCTTCAAAATGTATTCATAAGAGCACTGACGTTACAGCTCGTTTGTCTGTAATTGCTTGTTGTGCTAAAGGAGATGCAATATTAGAAGAATTGTTGTACATGTTTCTTTATCAACAAAAATATCGGGAAAATATATCCGGATGTAGTTTTTTTTAAGTATTTCAGATAACTGAGATATATCTAAAATAGTGACAATTACAACTGAATGAGCTTCATTAATGATAAGTTGACATGTCAGTTTTGTGTCTCTTATTCAGGAATACATTGGTCATCCATGTTAGGTTCGGGAATACATTCTGATGAGAATTCAGGTAAAGAAATTTATTGAAACTTTTATTTAATAACAACAATAAACATATTATTTAGATAAACAAGTTTAGCCTAAGTAATTTTCTGAGGAACGATTTTTCATTTTTCTTGTACAAACCAATAATATTAAAATAATTATAAATATAAATAGATGTAAATTTATTATTTTCGAAATTTTGTATTATATTAAATTTTATTATTTTTTTTTAAACTATTTATATAAAAAATTATTTTCAAATATTTTATACATTAATTTTGCATTTTTTTAAAAAATTGAAATTTTGTCTGAACATTTTATTAAATTTCGTTAATTTTTAATATTTATTATGATATTTATTTTTCTTCTTATTTTATTTATTTATAAAAAATTATTAAATTCTGTTTAACTATTCTTAAGATATTACATAATTTTATTACTTTAAATTTAAATTGTTTTTTAAATTTATTTAATTAGCAAATTTCAATATTTTAAATTTTATCTAAAACATTTCTTTTTAAATATTATTATTATTGTAACTTTAAATCACATTTTATCGTCTTTACTTATTTTACAATAAATTTCTAATTTTTACTTTTATATTTTAATATTAATTTAAATGTTTTGTTTAATTCAAAACTTTTAAAGAGTGTCCCACAATCCTCTCAATTCATATATCAATTTCCACTGCATCAACAAGTTTGTTCTAAAAATGCTCTAAAATAATAAATTGCATTGCAACTCGATCGTTAAATAATATGTAATTTGAGTTTCTTTTACAATAAGTTGGTTCAAACTTCAATGGACTGATATTGTACAATAATGAACGTTGGTTCAGTCTCCGTCAAGTTTTACAACGTTTTTATTGAATCTTTTGACGAAATCGTGATCTTCTTCAATGATTGTGAAGAATATTTTTGAATGGTGCTTATTGTATGTTGTTTTAGGATTGTGTTTCTCCCATCCAGATGGAAGATTGATATTTTAAATATTTTAAAACGTCAGATTATTTAATCAATTATTAAAATTTAAATAAGCAACTTTAAAATTAAATTAATATATCATAAATAATATATTACAAATATTTTTCTTAAAATAAATAAAAATTATTTTGTAATTTAAATTATAAATGATTTTGTAATCAAATTATAAATTAAATTGCAATTTAAATTTCTTTAAATAATAAGACGTTTAGAAATAGGATTAATTTTATCAATCAAGAATGATGACCAGCTAAACAAGTTGTGTCGAGAATTGTCTTAGTGTCGATTCAAGTTTTAAATTTTATTGCATATCCGGAAAAACTAAATTGGGATCGAAAAATGGATCGATTGGAATGGTTACGATTAAATGATCTATAAATGTAGTTAGAGGAATTTTGTCTAGCTTTGTTTACCAACAGAAATTTGGAGATTGAAGATTGTGAATAGAAAACAATGAAAGAAAAAGATCAAATGAAGACAAATTGAAAAATATCAATGTGAAGGACAGGCTCATTCTTTAAATTTTTGAAATAATTAATTTTTATTAATAATTTCTAAAATAAGGAAATATTTAAAATCAAAAGTTTTCTAAAAGAGTAATAACTTAAAAATATCTTAATTAATTTTAAAAAAGTTATTTTCATAAATTATTGAATTTTAATTGTATTGCTTTAATTGTTTTATATTTATTTTAAAAGTTTTTTGGAAGAATAACTATATGAAATTTTTTTTCAGAGATGTAATAAAAAAATATAATTTAAATTTAAAAACCAATTGGAAATTCTGCCAATTAAAATTCGATAAATAATTAATAAAAATATATATAGAAACTGCCATTAAAAATTCTATGATTAATGAATCGCTATTAAATAATAATAAACTTAAATATTGCTTAAATTTAATATTTTTGTATTTTAAATTCGTAAATTGTGTTTTAAATTTAAATATTGATAATACGTAAAACGTTAAACTCTTTTTTGTTAATTTTGGTTAAAATAATTTTTTCTGATTTTAAATCAAATTTTATCAAATAATAGAATGTTTAATCTATAAAATTAAAGAAAAAATTTTAATTTTTAAAAAATCTCGTTTTAATAAATAACTTATCAGTATTTATAGTTCCATATTTTTATGTATAAGAAATTTGGTCAAAAGAAAACGAAAGTTCCTCAAGAAAAATTGTTTAAATAATTGTTATTTGTGTTATTAGTAAAGTTTTGGTGGTAATGAATTATAATCTTGATCAAGAACCCAACAAACAATAATTCCTTATCGCAGACATGGAATTCACTTCCAGATACTTCCTTCTACACAATAAATTATATTTTTGTCCACTTATAGATGTAAAAAATTATTTTCAATAATGAATCATATAAAGCCTGATGTACGTGACAGACTTACTGACGAAGCTAGCTGTACTTCTGCAACAACTAATTACCATCCGGATATTGACGACTTATTGGTAACAATACAAAAACAAAAATCTCATTCATTCTATTTATATAATGTATGTATTAATAATATTATATAGTTATAAATAAATCAACATATTTGCATTAACGATAAATATATTTCATTTATGTTAAAGAACACAAATATTTCCATTTTTCGGTAAAGGTTCGCCATCCGTGGCGTAGACTGTGAACAAGATACGCTATACGGTTTCAATGGCACTGGTGGACGATTTAGCGTTTTATACAAATTTTATATATACTTTTGTATAAATTGGTAAATTAAGACTAGTTTTAAATATTTTTATTATTTTATCTTTTTCTTCCAGATTTCATTATAATGACGACCTCTACATTCAGAATATTTATTATTTATATAATTCTAATGTATTAACCAAAAATAATTATTTGTATTTATTATTATAATTTCTCACAACTAACAAAAAAAATTAAAGAAAGTGATTTTTTTTCGAAAAAAATAATATTTATATATTTTTGAAAATTCTTTCTTTCGTGAATTATTTAAGAATTTATTTCCTGGCCGTCTTTTATCAAATGAATATGTTTCGCAAAATGGAAATTATTTCGGATTTTAATAATTGGAATCGTAAATCCTCGGGATAAATTTCCATGCAAAACGAAAGTCGGAATCCCTTAAGAAAATAATACTCCCCCCTGATAATTGCTTCTTAAATTGTTTACGATAAAACATGTTTTCATTCATCATTTACTTCCATTTATTATTAATGACACAAACAATTTAAAATTAAATATTCAAGGATTAATGTTAGAAAAAATTATTTATTTTTTAATATTTATAATATTATTTTTCGATAAAATAAATTAATTTTGATGTTTCAATTTAAACATATTTATTAAATGTTAAAATTATTTTATTTTTGATATATTTTAATTTATTTAATATTTTCGATATTTTTTTGTAAAATACAATATGATTATATTTTCAGGTTATCGAAATTCGAGCACCAGACACTCTCCCAACACAAAACTATGAAGTATTATTAATGTATTTGTATTTATATTATTATTGTATTTATGCCCCTGGCATTTAGGTAGGGTTTAGACGCATGTGGACGTGGAATAAACAAGTTTCCAGGCCACCCAAGGATCTAAAACTTGTTGGAAAAGAACTAGTCCCTTAGAAGTTTGTAGGTGAAGGCAGAAGATGTATCTTATTGAAACACGCTACAATTGTGAGATATTTTACTCATTCGTCAATGAAAATTTCATCATTGAGAGTTGTTCCACTTAATACAAAGTGCAGAGATCCATGTACCGATGCCAAAATCATTTGTTTTCGGAATGTTGGACAGTTTAGATTGTGTGATGCATATTACATCTGTCATTTTGGGTGCGTCTCCAAGCTTTCAAATTTAATAAACCTAATTCATCTTCTGTCAATTTTGGACATTTTTGCAAAAAAGTTATTCAAATCGTATGAGGACAAACTCCAAATCAGCCCATAAAACGCCAGTTGATTATGCGGACAAGATATTAAACTTCAATTCATTCGTCATCAACATGTGAAAAGACTTTCATTAGTAACTTAGACAGATCGCTAATATGGATGAGGTTCCCCTTTCTTAACAGTCCTGTAGTACCAAACACGGCTGGGGAGAAGAAAGGTGCCAAAGACCTCTGGTCATGAAAATTCCAATTTTAAAGAGGTTTTAACTTGCTGTACCGATGACACCAAATTGTCTCCTATGCTTATCTTTAACAGAATGACCTAACCAAAGGAGAAGATGATATCTGGAGTGATTGATCATGTTCATGAGAATGGCTAAATAAACCACACTGGACTGATATTGAACATATTGCAACTAGGACTGCTAAGGAAACAAGCTTTGTTGGTACTGGATAGCTTTAGAGGCCACCTGACAGAGGAGAAAAGAGATCAGAAGATGATTTAAGAACAAAGCTGCCTGTGATTTCTAGCAAACTTACAAGCCAACTTCAATCTCTAAATGTCAACATTAATAAACCGATTAAAGGCCTGATGAAAGATGAATAAAACGGATAGATTCAGGAAATCAATACTACCCTGACACCAACAAGATAAATAAATAAATCTCCCATCGGTGAAGTCTACATATAGGTTCTCTACTCTTGGAATGGTGTAAAGAGACTATTGTCAAATTCTTTAGAAAGAGCAGTATAAGCAAAACCAAAGATTACACTAAGAATGATGTTATTTACGATGATATTAACAGTTCCAGCAGTGATGATGATGATGGTGTGATAGTAGTTCCAGTCAGATTTGAAAAATGTGGTAGGTCCTATAACATGGGTGACCAAACCACGGCCCGCGGGCCAGATCCGGTCGGCAGAATGTTTTTATATGGCTCGCGTACACATTTTGGAAATTTTAGAATTCTTTTTCTATTAGAAAAATATTTCAGCATTGAATATATTTCCCATTACGATTTAGTAAAGCCCTTTTGACTGAAATCTAATTTTTAACCCAATCTCTGTCAACAGTCTCCTTATTATTCTTGTATTCATCCTAAAAGATGTTTCATTTTGTATTTCCAGAGATGAATATGTTGCATGTTTGGTTATAGCTTGCTTTATTAAGTAATTTTGCCGCTTTTTTATAATTTAACCTTTCATAATGTTTTCAGCTATGGACTTGGGAAGATCCAACATTTTTGCAGGTTCCTGATGGGGTATCAAGTTTTTGCGCCCTGAATGATGCATTAGTTCTAAATAACAACGTTTTAACACATAAAAAATTGTGATTGAAAATTTTTACAAAATGCTAACTGACACTTAAAGAAGAAGCGTCTGAAAAGTTAAAATGACAAGAGTTTAAATAAAACATTTTTTAAAATATAAAACTTCACAAACTTCTCTAAACCCTTCAGTCATGTTATGCTATTATTATTATGAAGAACGAACTTCAATGATGATAGTTCATCAAAATTTCAAAAATGACTCTTTGCACGAATCATTTAGGTGTTGAGGTAACGATGAACTGGAGTGCTTGTGAAAGAAGAGGCTGTCTTCAAAGTGAAGGACCTGCAGGTCCAAGGTACGTTTTGTGTTCGTCTCCTCACCTTAAAAACACTGTGGTGATGGTAAAAGACCCCTGAACAACGAAAGCTTTGTCCATAATTGGTTCTTCGTAGGCGGAAAACCTATTTGTATTTGATTATTATAACTAATAATCATTTTTAGTAATTGCAATTTTACAAAGAAGAAACAGATATATTTACATTTTGGCTCGGTATAATATTTTCATAAAAAAGTTATTATTGATTTTCAAAAATTAAGAGAAATGCTCTTAAGGAAATATTTTTTGAATTAAAAATAATTATAAACCAAAAAACATTTTTATTTTTAAAAAACTTATTAAAATTATTTATAAATAAAAGTTACTAAATATTTAATGTTACTTATTTTCAATTAACAATCGAATTTGTGAAGATTATTTATAGAAATATTTTCGTGTCATAAATCCAATGTTAAATTATTTATATTTTGTTTCCGGGCAAAATTGAAACAAAAGAGAATAAAAGTACAACTGCAATAAGCGAAAGTTATATTTAAGGTAATTAAATAATAATTTAAATAAATTTTTAAAATAAAAAATTTGTGATTCGTCAAATATAGAATTATAAAGTCAATTGGAACTAAAGTTATATAAAATTTGTATGTAAAATAAATTACACCATTTGTTTTAATAATGTTTTGCGGCGG
>MQRK01223361.1:78559-90371 GCA_001938485.1 Girardia tigrina | reverse complement strand
ATATATATATATATATATATATATATATATATATATATATATATAATTTTAAATGCGACCCGCGGAGTTATGATAGTTTTGCAATGTGTCCCGTAAGATCATTTCAGTTGGCCCCCTCTGTTCTAAATAGTGAAAAAATACAGTAGATTATTGTTCATATCATGGTATAATAACCGTTTTTGAAGTATTTGGAAGGATTTAACCAGCAACTGTTAAACGTGGTATGTCATGTCATATCGGAATGTCAAGTGGTGTGCTTTCTTAGAATAGTATATCTTTGAGATTTTCAATTTAAGTATCTTTTCATCAAGCCCCGTTCTTTGCATTAATAAATTAAATTATAAACTATTATTTAGCAGTATTCTATAACAACAGTAGTACTTACGCCAGAAAATGTACTGTATCGGTTCAGGGTTAAGAAATGAGTTGAAACTGAGAGAGATTGCTGTTAATAATTTTTTTTCTGTTTGTTGAATGTTGTCTGTTGTTATCAAATGGTGACTCTTACTCAGATATATTGATTGATGCTTTCCATTTAAAAGTCACATAACATCAAAGAATAGTAAAAATTCAATTGTGTAAATCATCAGAGATTTGATATAAAACATCTAAAGCGAAGTTAAATAGTAATAGCGAAACTAAGGATTGTTGAAATAACGATCATGATTGTATGAATAATGCATTTATGAAAAATAAGCGAAGAATCGTTGACAAAAACAAATATATGAACCTAATGTTCAATAGATTAAGATGACCGCAATAAAAAAAATATTAAATGGTTAAAATAAATCTTCTATTTTAACATTATTTTACAACAAATAAGTATTTCTATTATATTCGACCATAATTAATCCAAGAGACTTTATCCTAATGACGAAGGAATACACAGTCGTGACAGAGAAATTCGGAGCATATTCATGAAGCAACAAAGTATTTTTCAAGCTCATTTAGCTATAAGCGATTCTTCTCCGTTCGATGATATCCATTGGGCTTTGCAGTCCAATTGATATCTCATCCATCCTGATCCTTTCGGCTTTCGAAATCCCCAAAGTTCACCGAGTACATAGATTGTGAAATGCTTTCAGCTTTTTCACGTGCACTTCCTTTGTCCTCCAATTTTCACAGCTGTAGTAAACCACCGGGAATACACAGCTGCTAATTATGTTCTTCTTATTCCGGAGAGACAATTTGTTGTTCTTCAACGCTGGTCTGATCGTCCGTAATTTCGCTGCTCCTTTCTGAATTCTGGCTTTGATGTCCGTACCTGAGCTTCCTCCACTTTCAATTATCGAACCCAGGTAGCAGAATTCGTCCACCCATTCTATTCCGACATTCAGCTCGTCTCTTGCCGCAATGTACTTCGCTCCATTGACATTCATTCTTTGTTTTCCCAATGTTGATTTTGAGCCCCATATTCAAGAAAACAGTGTTGAGACACGTGAGATTCCGTTCGATATTTCCATAGTCTTCGTCCATAAAGCACAGGTCGTCTGCATAAGCAAGTCTATTCACGATCAGATCTTCCCCATTGTATTTTAGTTTCACACCACCTGATAGTCCTTCTTTGATCGCGGTCTTAATTGCATGATCAAAGACAAGGTTGAATAGTAGAGGACCCAATACGCAACCCTGACGGACTCCTTTGTCCATACTGAGTTTATCCTTTCCAATACTTCCCGTGAAACCTTCATGAAATTTCATGATGATACTTAGCATCCAATTTTGTATTCCAATTCCTTGAAGGCAATCCCAGAGAACTTTCCTGAGTACACTGTCAAATGCCTTTTCAAGGTCGATAAAAATAGCAAATACGTTTATGTTCCGGTATCTGGCCTCTTCTTGTATCTTTCGTAAGATACCAATCGCGTGCGCTGTGCTTCTGTTTGGTCTGAAACCAAATTGCCAGTCGTCCAGTATCCTTTCGAGATGTGGCAGTAATCTATCTGCAATGATTCGGGCCATGATCTTTCCTCCTACATCAAGTAGGAAAACAACATATTGTCATCAGCACCTATCGATCGCAATTTTGAAATACCACAGATGTTTGCAAACCTTGTGTTGCTACATGGATTAGCTTGAGCTGGTATAAATGTCACCAGGATTGATTGTCGATATTAACTATATCGGTATTAACTGTATCTGTATCAAATATCACCCTGTCAAGTGATTCCACTAAACCAGGGGGAAATCTAATGATCCAACATTATTCTAATATCATTATTGCACTATAAATTTAAATAGCATATTGCGGTATACCATATTACTTTCTATATAACTCGCTTTTTTTACCATTCATGAAGATCCGAAATCTTGTAACATATTGTCTGGTGGCATACTTTTCTAATTTTATTTTTCGCAGTGGTACCCAGCCCTATTGACCGCAAGTTTGATACTACTCCAGCGCACCTACAACTTGCACCTACGACCTAGTCATTTAATTTAAAAGCTCCATTCATTGAAGTTTGAATTCATTCATTTTTTATGACTGGATCTTATTTAGCTGTGACTTACCAACAAGTTAAGACAAATTTACATATAGCAGTGCATAATACAAATGAAAATAACAAATATTTCACAAAAAATATTCAAATCTCTAAATTTCCCTTTGCAATTTATTGCGATCGTCTACTTTCTTCATCAAACATACTGCTCATGTTAGAAGATAACTACATAATCCAGTTGTATGTGGTGTTTAACTTCCTTATATGTTTATTACGGTAACAGGACATAAACCCTCTGGACAAAAATCCCCCGGACATAAACCCCCTTGGACAAAAACCCCCTTGTCGGTTAGAGCTAGTTTAGGGTTAGATTAAGTTTATGTGTCCATTTACTGATGGCGATGCACAGTACATAGAGAAATATAAAAAAAATATTCAAATTAATCGATTTTCTGTGGGGGGTTTTGTCATAGGGGGTTTATGTCCAGGGGATTTATGTCCTAGATCAGTTTCTTACAGCTGGCGCACGATCTCATTCTTCTCAGTCATACTCACAGACAGAAAACAATTATCACACCTAAATTCGACTGGCTAGAACATTTTTCGAAAAAACCGCAACAGATAATTTAATAAAAGCTCACACAAAATGAAACAAATTTGAAATTATTTATCTATGTATAAATTTTCTTCATTAAGTTTCATTAATTTATTAATGTTATTTATATACGAGTTCAAAGACTTTATCATGTACCTTCTCCAACAATTAAAATAACTGTGCTATTTTATTTCCAAATCCAATATAATAATACTAACTTAACAATGGTATTCAAATATTTTTTGTATAAAATTCAACACATTATTCATTAGATATTCCTCTGGAGGGTCGCATTCTGAAACATGGCGTGTTTTATTTGGAAAAAATTGATGCACTGCAAGCCAGTTTTCAGAAATTTATTGAAGGTGAAATTGGTTTTATAGAAATTAAAAATATTTTGAGAGTATATTTCCAGCTTGTCACGACACATCAACAAATATGGATCGTTATTTGGGTAAATTGGAAAGTAGTCAATGGTTGGATAGAGTTCGACAGATGCTTATTATTAGTAGATTTGTGGCTCATAATATTATGTCTAACTCAGGCAATTATATTGTGGTTGGTGACACCGGTTTCGATTTTGAGTTGGTTGTTACATCTCTCGTTCAAGTGATCCTTCATTCCGATGCTAGGACAATTCAAGGGTAATTTTGTATTTATCATGTATTACATATTGATTATCAAAATAACTAATTTATTTTAGTTATGGGAGGAATATTTTCTAATGGTGTTTATTGTAAGTTGTATTCGATATGTTATTTCGGGATTGTCTCTTTTACCCAGATAGAAAATAGTTATTTTGAGTGTTTTTGATGTATGGACTACTTTGACCATATTGATCAAATTGTAAATCTTAAGTTACTGAATTAAAAATCATTTCAAAATGAGAATGGAATTTTTAATATAATCTTAATTTCAAAATAATGATAACATTTTATATATGGAATATTTAATTAAAAAATTATATTGTGGATATTGTTCAAATAGTCAGTGTTTGGAAAGACATTCTTAACGTATCAATCTAAAATGATGCATACTTGGTAATGATTATCCCGAGGACAATTCAAGTTGTAATAGTAATGAAATACCAGAAACATTAATGTTCTCAATAATTATTAAATATAAAAAATTTTCTATTGTCAACTTTAAATAATTCATTCTTTATAAATTATTTGAATCTGAGCAGTATCACTTTCCCTGAAATCTGGATCTTGATATTAATATTCGAAGATCTTTATTCATTTTTCTTTTCTAATTTTACATCAGACTTACATGAGATGCAGAATTAATTTCAACAAAGGGTTAGGTTTAGGGTTATTGTTATGGGTTAGGGTTTGAAAAATTTCAAGTTCATTTGTTGAAATTAATGTTTTTGTTTGTGAGGAATATTTGAATGTTTGATGTTTTTGTATAGTGTTTGCATGTTTAAATGTTGTGTGTTGATTTGGGATTGTGCCACTCCTAATCAGATGGATGATTAATATTTTAATTCTTATAATCTGAAACTAATTTATTTAAATTTAGATTTAATATTCAAATTTTTAATTTTTATTATTTTAAATTTTAAATAATTTTATTGATTTTATTTTTGTAAATTTTTAAATAATTATAATCAAATTAATGTTTAAAAATGATTATAAGAAGTATTTTTATTTTAGCTAATAAAATTTAAATTAAATATTTTAAATAAAATAATTTTCTTCAAGTTAGTTCAGATTATAATTAGAAATATTAAAAAATTGAGTGATGCATTTAAGTGCGAGCAATATTATTGATTGTCATAAAGATGATCAAAATTGTGAATGTTATAAATGTTCTATCAAATGTGTGAGTTCTCTTAACTTTATTGAAATTAATTCAGTAAACCAACTAACATTACTTTTTTAAAGGCAGAAATTTACTTTTTTTCAATTAACTCATTAGCAACCATGGTTGTCACAGGAAGAATTAATTTTTATGTTTTATTTACTCTACTGTTCATTTAATGATGGTCATTTTTATTGTAATCATTGATCTGGATATTTTTACGTGCAAAAATGCTATTACTAGATATAAGATCCTATATAAGATGCATGTTATGATTTTTAATTTTTTTGAAAACTAAATCTGATTCTTGATTAATAATTAATAACTGTGTGAATTCCAAACTTAATAGAAGTCCTTGTGCCCTTCGTCCAATGACGAAGATACTCTGAGCACGTCTTGCATACCACGTGCAGTGCCCAAGCTTTATCTTCGTCACCAAGTTTAATCCCAAAGTAATCTTGTTAAGCGCGTTTCATGAAACTGGTAGCTTTATTCTTGTTGGCAGTCATGATATATTCACCGTAGATATAGCAGAAAACGTTGGGTTATTTTTACAGAATCTTCTGCTCGAAGCCATGATTTTGTTATAAATTACAATCAAAATCAAACAAATATATATATATATATATATATATATATAAATTCTACTTAGTATAACCATCAAATAACAGTGGTTTAATGCATAAAAATTCATTTTTTGTGTTGAATAATGTTATAGATTATATTTTATACAAATATTTTTTTTAAATGAATTTATAATAAAAATTTAAATTTTTAATATTGCATGATAATATCTATTGATTTAGTTAATGTGAAATATATATTGTATAGCTGTTATTAATTGGAATTTTGTGATTTATGTGTTTCGAATATTCTAAATATAAATATAAAACATGCACCAATGTAAATTCTTAAGCATATACATATATATATATATATATATATATATATATATATAATTTATTCGTAATTTTCAAAATAAAAGTTATACGTAAAGTAATTGATTCATAAGTAACTCACATATGGAAAACTTTTAAGACATGCTTAATAAAAGTATACTTTATCATATTGGAAATTATTCAAAAATTGACTCATCAGAATTAATAAAACATTCCTATCTTTCTAATTATTAATAACAGATCTGAGAGTCCAAATAATGATGATATCATATACAAGAGATATCTACTAAATGTCGTTTGAATGATATTTTTGAATGTAAATTTAAAATCTTTTAAGTTTGAGTATGATAAAACGACCTAGCATAATGAGTCTATCGATCGATATTTATCGCAATATTGTATCCCTTTTTAACATAAAATCCTGGTCGAATTAAAATGTCGTAGCTTCATTCACTTCCAATATGATGTTTTAATTGCTTCAAATGAATTTCCAATTTCGTAAACTTCTTTTCGATCAGCATCATTACGACTTCTCTAACATCTGGTCATACATGAGTTACTTACTCTCGTCAACACATCTCATGGTACCTAAGTGGATTTCCAATTCACATTATAATCGCCTTGTCTCCTGTCTAGCAATTCACTTGTTTCGGTCATTTTTATCATTTTGACTCTAAAACAATACTTATCCATCCAAATACATATGAAAAAACCATTTTCAATCTCTAATCCCTACATTCTCTATTTTAAAGAAAGGTTTACTGTCCCCAGAACCGCATTCAAAATCATTTATATGTATGTCTTCAATCTCACGTTTCATCCAATATTCATCTTCTACAATATTCCTTTAGATTTCTATAAAAACGGTCAATCGCTATTCTAATCGCATCACAAAATATATTGCTGAAAGTGTCGCTTTTTAGAACATACAAACATCTTCAGAGTCTTCTTTAGTAGCTGAAAAGTGTCACTGATAACGACTTCAGTTCCTTTTTATAAAGGCTAAATAGTTATAACTGGATAATTATAGGTATCTCTCCACAAACACCACAAATTCTTCTTTAATTGTACATTATTCATTGTTACACGCTACCCCTTTCTGAAATTGTGCTTACTCTCCACCACATAGTAGTTCGATCTTCTTCATACATTCGTCGGCCTTTTAGCTTCGATCTCACAATATTTTTTTGCAGAAAACTTTATTCATCTCATATCGTATATCCTCGTCTAAATTTACACCTCGCTACTTTTTTGTTACAGTAAATGCGTTTTCAATGAACGTTTTATTAAAGAAGCTAATGAACTGCATGTTTATTCCATAGATCTCAAACTTCAATTGACCAAGAGTTTGATGTGCTTTATTATTATGTATATGATGTATATTTATTATTATTTTTATTATTTATTATTTTATTATTGTTAATATAAGTCATTGTAATTTTTGTCTATTACTAAAATTTTTTATAATGTTTTTATTTTTCGAAATCTTTGACAAGGGTTCAAGAACGATCCAGAGACTAAAATTATACGAAATATATTAAAATCAATTCGTCACATGTTTTACTGAGAAAAGTTATGACTTTTTTATTAGGTTTGAGGCTCTTGTAGATCGAGAATGGATACAAGCTGGACATCCATTCTATGATCGGTGTAGACGTCAGACACTATCGAGCAAGGTTACAAATGGTAATACCAACAGTGAGGTAGAGAGTCCCGTGTTCTTACTATTCCTTGATTGTGTTTGGCAGGTAATCTTTCACTAGTTAATTATTTTATTTTATCAATGCACTCAATTTTTTTATTAATTGTTTAACTTAAAAATAAAAATATAGTGGTCTAATAATCTAATGACAAAATCTATCTGCTTAAATATAAAATGAATACAAATAAAAAATCCGTTCAAAGTCGATCATAAACATGAATTATCAGATTCCTAGCCTGATTTTAATGTTCAAATCTTCAGTAATTCTTTAGTATTGGTCGTATTTCATTTAACAGACAATGAGATATATGTAATGCTGAAACGTAAAGTGCTTTACTGACACAAGCAACTTCTTAAATGGCCGAATTGTTTAGTGAGGCTAACAGGTTTTGTGTTTTGAAGGATGATGTGGTTTTTTTGCCAGAAACGTAAGGTTAAAGAACGGATAAACAAGAATGGACAGTTCTAAAATGGCTCCCGCAAAGCCCTGACGTGAACCCCATAGCAAAATCGTGATTCTTTTAAAAAAGAGAACTCAAAAAATTATTGTTTTTAAATATTGACTTATTAAAAATTAACATTTTGAAAAACATTTTGTAGAAAATTTTCTAACAATTGTTTCGCTAATTTAAATAGTTCGGTACATGACGTTTGGCCTCCAATAAATAAATAAATCAAAATTTAATCATTTCGTATAAATAATATTCAGGCACGCTCAATTTTTAATCGGTTAAATATTTTCAATTGACGATTTAAATCTGTCGGTTTTATTTCGGATTTCCGAAATTCGTTCAAAATTCAATAACGAAACAACAAGAAACCCCATTACGATCATCTGATCGAGTCGTAAATTATATTTTCAAATTACTAATTATTAATCGAAAAAATATAAAAATATTTAAAAATTCAAAATAATTTTCTAGATTTAAATTAAAATAAATTATTAAAAATATATTTAAAAATTAAAATAAAGGAATTTTTCGAAACTAAATTTAAGAATTTTTTAAAAATTATAAAATATTTACTAAAAACTATATAATATCTACCTATACATATTAATAAAAATATTAATAATTATTATTTATCGACTACTTACAATTGCAATTAATAGTATTCGTTTCATATCGAACAACCTAATAGTATAATGATTAAATAAAAAAATTTAAATTACAAAAATAAAATTTAAAAAAATTGAAAAATTAAATAAATTTTTTTATATTTTTGATTTTTTTAAAAGTAATCATTTCATTTATTTTTTATAATAATTTATTTCATCTAATATTTTAGGTGTATTTGTTGATGGGTCCCCAACTGTTTAAGAATTTAGATTAATACAAAAAATTAACTTTAAACGTGTTTTGGGCACTCATTTTTGTACAATATTTAATTCTGTTATTTTTTAAATAATATTTAATAACTTATTTTAATTTTTAAAAAAATGTAAAATTTTTTTAATATTTTATAATTTTTAAATATATTTTTTATTATTTTTCAATATAATATTTGATAATTTTTAAATATAATTTACTACTCAATCAGATGATCATAATGAGTTTACTCGTTGTTTCGTTATTTTTTATAATTATTTATTGGAGGCCAATCGGGTTGCTCTTTAGATAGTTAAATGCCAAAGCAGCTTTTTGAAGGGGGAAATTGTTGTGGTGATTAGATTTCACATTAATTTTCCATATTATCATAATTCAATGTGCGAATGTAATTGAATGTAATAATAATGACTATTTTGCACTAGGTGTTATTTAACGATTTGAACAAATAATTTTGCAAGTTATAAATAATCTCTCGATTGAGATGATTAAAAAACATTTTTTGTAAAATATTTATGTTATTTTCATTTGTATTATGAACTGCTACATTTCAATTTGTCTTAACTTGTTGGTAAGTCACAGCTAAATAAGATCCAGTCATAAAGAACTTCAGAAAGAAGGATTAACTACTGTGAGGATAGAAGTACTGATAATTAAGTAGAGGAAAGGTTGTTGTAAGTGATAGTTATACCTAATTAACCCCAGAAATCCATATTCACTTTAAATGTATAATATTAGAGGATTTCGGTTTTGTAAGTCCAAATTTGTTATTAACTGCTTGATATAAATAAGTGACTCATTAAATGATGAGAATTGATTAAATAAAAAATTAGTTATTGAGATATTCCATTAAAATGAGAAGATGAACATATTTCTTACACTTTCTTCGTATTTCTTCATAAACGATAATTCAATCTTAAACCACGAACTAAATATACCAAATCCGTCTTCATGTGTAAATAATCGAAGTTCATTTATATAAAATTTACTTATTAAATGTAATTTGTAGATTATGCAGTTTAATCCGACTTCTTTTGAATTCAACGAAACCTTTCTCAGATCCATCGCACATCATTCCTATTTTTCAGAGTTCGGTTAGTTCTTATTTTTGTATTCATGAGAAGTTGCTATTACCAATTTATTTATATTTTTTGAATAAAATGAGGCGAAAAATATTTTATTTTAGTTATTAATTTATCAAAATTGACAAACTTCTAATTATCATCATAGTTTTAGTAACCTTATTATTATTTGACCTCGTGTTCATTTGGAACGGTAAAATGTTCGAACCTTTTGTTTTTTTAATTATCAAAAATATTCAAAATAAAATTTATTTCGTTGTTGTCTTTCATTACTCAAGGATGTTTGAATGAGAGTATGTCTTAAGGTTGTGTTTAGAGAAGAAGAACTTCGGTCAGGGCCACAATGTTAATCATAGAAATACAATTTGAATTTCTTAATTTTCTTTTTTATTAATCTTTAAATAAAAATAAAATTTACTTACAATTTTTTTTTAATATTTTCGTTTCATTTTGAAATGGCTATCAACTTTTTCTAAAGTTGTCAATGATTTTTATGTTTGATGGAGACGATTGTTTTGTCCTTTAAATAGATCTAAAATTATTCTGGAAAATTTCAATTTATCAAAAGTAAAATAATATTTTTTTACTAATTCCAAAGTATATTTGAAAAAAAACATCTGAAAAACAAAGTAGCAAACGTGAAAATATTTTCTGTGTAAAGTGAGAGAATGTAATGTAAAAAATGAAAATATCAGTCTACAGTTTACCCATTGTTAGAAGACAAAAGATCTGCACTAAAATATATTTAATAAACTAAATCACAAACACACATACATCAGTTATATACCGAATAAGAGGAGAGTCAAAGGTTAACTCTGCTCTCGACCCCTTAATAGTTATATAATACAAATTTAGAAATATTCTAAATTTGTTTATTATGTATTTATTTTATTTATTTAATTTAAATTTAATTTTATAATATCTCACACCTATAATCACCACTGTTATGGGGATCGTTATCCTGTCTTATATAAGGCCCTCTTCAATTAACTTACACATTATTTCAATCAAATTTTTTTGTTTCGATTATTTCAGTTTTGCATTTAGAATCATTCGGTTATCACTCAACGTAAAAAGGCTTTTGAAATAACATGCGCATAATCAATGAATAACATAGAATATATCAACAAAAATTATCACTTTATGAAAAATTCTCTTTTTTAATTTCTCTTGATTTAGCAATTCTGGAGTCTTCTCAGATTATATATTAGGTTTTAATTTTAATTAGGTTATATTAATTTTATGTTATTAATTTTTTATGTTATTATTTTTTTTATTATGTTATTTTAATTTTAGGTTATTTTAATTGTTTTTAATTGTATATAAATACTACTTTACTTTCAATAGAACTTCTCCAATTTTTCTTTTTTAATTTTTAATATTTAAATCTAGAGATAGAGTACAACAAAAAAAATTATTTCACGAAATTCAGTTTTTTAATTAGATATTATTTGCATAATTATGTAAAAAAGTCGTAAATACATATAAAAATTATACTGTATTATACTGTCTATTCGGCAACAATATTTCAAAAAAATATATTTTTAAATAAAATATTTTAAAACAATTCAATTTTACATGATAATTTCTCATTTAATTATATATCTCACGACGCTTCATTCTTAACAGAACATCATGAAATAGATAGAACATTAAAGAACAAATTTTAAACATCCAAAATTAAATGAGGTTCTGTATCAAACACAGAATATCTGTCCAAATTCCGATTGGATAATAAAAACTTACAACACTAAATACTTATGACAAAAATACTAATATTTTTTTATTAAAAAAAATATTTTTCTAAAATATTAAAGAAAAACAATTTTTATTATTTAGAAATTTAATAATATTATTAATAAAAAAATTTTTTTTATAAAAACAACCACGTTTTTCAAGCATTACCAATGCACTAAAAAGAGGAAAATAATTTTTTTTCTAGACATGTGCGAAATTTTATAC
>MQRK01223361.1:42944-59232 GCA_001938485.1 Girardia tigrina | reverse complement strand
TGTGATTATTTATGAATTAATTTGTGATTATTTATGAATTAATTTGTGATTATTTATGAATTAATTTGTGATTATTTATGAAATAATTTGTGATTATTTATGAATTAATTTGTGATTATCTATTAATTAATTTGCGATTATTTTTTAATTAATTTGTGATTATTTATTAATTAATTTGCGATTATTTTTTAATTAATTTTTGATTATTTATTAATTAATTTGCGATTATTTTTTAATTAATTTGTGATTAATTATGAATTAATTTGTGATTATTTATGAATTAATTTGTGATTATTTATGAATTAATTTGTGATTATTTATGAATTAATTTGTGATTATTTATTAATTAATTTGCGATTATTTTTTAATTAATTTGTGATTATTTATTAATTAATTTGTGATTATTTATGAATTAATTTGTGATTATTTATGAATTAATTTGTGATTATTTATTAATTAATTTGCGATTATTTTTTAATTAATTTGCGATTATTTATTAATTAATTTGTGATTATTTATTAATTAATTTGTGATTATTTATTAATTAATTTGTGATTATTTATGAATTAATTTGTGTTAATATGAATATTGATTAATTAATTTATTATTACTTATTAATTTATGATTATTAATTCATTTTTTAATGTATCAATTGTCATATATAAATGCTTACGGTTCTTACAAATGCTTCTAAATTATGTATGTATCCGCGTGTGTATTGAAGTTGTGTGTGTCTTGTGAATGTGGGATGATGTTTCTTCGATTTTTTTCTACCCCTTCTATATAACCTACACATTTCTCATAACTTAAGATCCATTAGAATGACGATCAGATCTATTTCCATTGGTTGATTACTTTTTTTCCGATTAATTTACATATATTTTTATCCAGGAATCTAATAAAATACCTACATGGCATATCTAATCGGAAACAGGTGTATCAAAAATTTTAGGGGACGAGATAAAGTGAAAGTACCAAATTTTTTTATACGGTTTTTATAAATTTGGAATCAGATGGAGTGTGGTGAGTCTCGTTTTATTATTAACTTATTCCCGCAAAGAATATTAATTGATTTATTACTGAATGGAAATTTAATCGGGTTGAAAATGTAGAAATACGGACAGATAAATTAACACGATTTTACCCACTTCAAAAATATCTTCGTGCTATTTTCGTTGTGCACTTTTGGGTCAATTAATATACTGCCATCAAAAATATCGGGTTCACTTTCAAGTTGATCGTATAAATCACTTCTGATGGTACGTTAAGTTTGGACACTAATTATATGTTACCTAAAGTGACCAGTGTCACCGATATCGATCACGTAAATTAACGCGTCCGCCTCGCTCAAACGTGTGTCCCACAGACTCCGATTGTTCTGTCTGCCCTTGATATCGAGCAGTTGTATTAACAAATTTTTATTAATCGATAATTTCAATTTCGATTTGAACGATTCACAAACCGTTCCGTTTTCGGTTTCGTTAGGAGTATAACAATTTTCATGGTTTTTGAATTCAATTCATTACCCATAGGAATATCAATGTCGATAGTTAACTTTGAATCAATCAACGTCAAAATAAACGAAAATTGATATTTGAAAAAATTCAATCGATAATTTAATTCACGTATCGGATCTTTCGCCAAATTAAAACGCTCGAGGATTAAAAAAATGAGTAATCTGCAACGCCAAGAAATTCTGCGTCCCGACTACCGATGACGACGAAAAAAGGAATCGTTCAATAAATAATAATTGAAAAAAATTCGACTGCAATCACTAAATTTATTTTCTGCTTAAATTTCGCATATAAAGCCTCAATTTTTAAAACAACACAAAATTAATCTATTGGGTTGCCCAAAAAGTCATTGCGTTTTTAAGTACAAATTTCGTTCGTTCCTAGACGGCTTTTTTGCTGACAAAGGCAAAGGTTTTTATGAATCAGGAATAATGAAGCTACCGGAAAGGTGGAAGAAAGTAATTGAAAATAATGGACAGTATATCGTGTAAAAATAATTGTGCATCCATGTCATTTTTTGATAATAAATATTTTAGTAAAAAACGAAATGACTTTTTGGCCAACCCAATATAAAAAACAGTTTTCAATGATTAAAAATCAATTTTTAAATTTTTTATGTAAGTCTGGATTTTTCTCAGCTCAAAAATTTCAGGGGTCGCAAATCCAATTAAGGCATTTTTAATAATTAAAAATCAAAAAATTAAGTTAAATATCACTTGGAAAAACTCTTAATTGGTTGCTGCTGCTGATAATATTTAGTGAACACTACATTACCGTATTACTTCGATTTAACGCCGCATCCTTATGCGATATTTAATAATAAACGCCGCATCAAAGAATACAATTATACAATCAATCGTAATTTATAATATAATATATCTAAAAGTAAGATTGTGTTTCAAGCACCAGTATAATTTTATTAATTAAAAAGTATTACATCACTCGTATTTCTATCTCATCCACGTCATCAATTTCATCATTCCCATCATCATCTTCGCCCATGTATGGTATAGTTTCTTGCACTGGGTATATGAGTTCATCTCGAGCTGATTCTGCAATTTCGCCTTTTCTAGTACAACTGATGACGTCAGGATCGGAAGATTTGATGCCACACACTTCGAAAGACTTGATAATTATTTCCTGTGACACGCTTCCTTTATCCATTTTACCATGTCAGTCTTGCTGGGGGCACGAGGATTTCCTGCAGGTGTACAACTAGCTGGTCGACTTTAATCTTGTAACCAATTTTCATAAAATTCACGATACTTGTCTTTGAACGGCTTGTTCCATGAATGAATACCAAGAGTGTCTGATGAAAGGCAAAGTTACCCCATGCCTTGCTGCATATAGATTTGCGTGTAACTCGATGATAGAGTGAGCGCTCATCTAAAATCCACTGTATTATTTTAATTTCCATTTCTTCATTATTAACTTTACGACCACTGCCAGGAAGATGTTGTCGTGTATTTTTACAAGCTTTTATTACGTTTCATTTGTTTGTCTGGATGCATCAAATCTTGCGATCGAAAATTCACCCACTTCCCGTTCACCTAGCGACATGAAACTTTCAGGACTGATGTATTCTAGGTGACAATACACTTTTTCACTGTCACTGCTCATCTACCGCCTTTAGTTTGGCCGCAAAAAGTAATTATAGTGTCGTTCTTATGTTTTCCTCAGTAGTAGGCTTTGAAATTTGCTACATCTAAATGCAAATAGAAAGCGGGTTTTCGTCTACTAGGCTTTGATAATTCAGTCAAAAGAATGTGGGAAGTGGGTGAAATAGATACAGAACCGCAAACATATGACAAATTATAAAAGCTTGTACACCAAAAATTTTTTTGGCATGATATTATTTTACTTTTATTAGAGATTGGGATTTATTATTTAGATCAAAAGCTTTTGATTTTAATTTTAAATGAAACTATTTTGTTAATGGGAAATGAAAAGTAAAGAGGTAGCTGGACAGTTGAATGTAAATCATTAAGACCTTTGCAAAATTTACAAACTGCATTGTTGATTGGGAAAACCTAAAAATTGTTAAAGGGACAACAATCCAAAAAATGTCAGAAAAAACAAAATCTTCATAAAAAATTATATTGATGAGAAATATGATTGCACATTGGAAATTAAAATTATTATTTTTAAATCGTTCATTAAAATCCACTGTCGTATTTTAATTTCCATTTCTTCATTAACGTTACGACCACCGTCAGGAAGACGTCAGGTATTTTTAAACAAGTTATTATTTTTTTGAATAAAGTTTTTTTAATTTCTCCAATAACTGCCGCCTTCGATTCAGTATTTGAAATAAACGTCGCGGCGTTAAATCGAAGTAATACGGTATTTTATTATTCTTGGATGCCGATATTTGTTTGTTTTTAATTTTAATTACTAATAATTAGGGCCACTCTTTTTCGCGAATAACGAATGCCAAATTTCGCGATTTTTTGCGATTATGTCACTCTTTGAATGATATAGTTCCGTACGGGTCAGTGATTACACAATAAACACATTTTCCATTACGATTTTGTGATTTTTAAAATATTTTGAGTGGATTTTTTAAAATTTAAAAATTGGGTATAGTTCTGTTCGGGCCCCTGCAAAAATAAAATTATGACAATATAGAAAAAATTATCAGCATTCCAGGAAAAATAATTTTTTCCTTAATTTTATCTTCATAAGTTATTCTCTGTTAAGAGAACTCATACATTTGGTAGAATATTTATTACATTCACAATTTGGATCATCTCCATGACAATCAATAGTATTGTTTTCGCTTAAATTGACTGGACCGATAACCAATAAAAACACCTAAATTTCGGAAAGCAGAATTGATTTCGTTTTGGAATTAATTTCTCTAATAATTACCAATTTTGTTTTAGCACTAATTTCGTTAATAATTAATTATATATGAATCGCTGAATTATTTTTAATAATTTTTAAAAATTTATTATGTAATTTAACTTTGTTTTATTTAAAACAAAGATGAAAAAGATTTATTACAATTCAACCAGTTTCTTCCTAACTGCATAAAAATTACTATTTTTGTTACTATATTACTGAATTACTACAATAAATCAGCCATTCCTCAAAGTTCCAATGTGAAATTAATTCTGCATCCCTAAATTTGGTTAATTTAGTGGAGAAATAGGTAAAAAAATTGTGATTTATTTTTTTGGTTTTTGTAAGTATAATTTTTGAGAGAATAATTTGTGAAGATAAAATCAACAACAGTGATTGTTGTTGTAGGAATAAGATTAATTTCAAAACTGCAATTCAAAATTAATAGAAATAAACCAGAAAACCCCAAAAAATTCTCGCCATCTTTTTTAGATTTTTTTTGAAAAAATGTGTCATTTATAGTTTGCTTTTTTTAAATATAATTTGTAGGAAAGTAATTTGTGAAGATAAAATTAAGAAAATTATAAAAAACAGATTTTCATGACTGAGCCTTATTTTAGGATTTGTTTGTCGATGAAGGAAATTTGTAGATTATTTAAGAAATTTGATATTAAAATGTAAAATTCAAAAATTATCGAAATCAAATTTTATGGAAACTATCGACTCGATAGTTCCGTGTTGCATGTAAGAGTGATTTTAATATTTCAATGATAACTAATTAATAATGCAATTTATTTTCCAACATCTTTTTGGATATGTTTGAGAATAATACTAATTATGAGACCCGAAAAGTAATACTACACAGACTTTTCTTATTAAAACATTATAGTTTTTTTATTTAACTAGCTGTTTTCAAAAATCTAATTGATATCAGTTTATTGTTGCTGGTCTTAAAGCTGGAAAAAATGAATAACTTGAATTAAATTTTTTAATGAATGAAGCACTTGATAGATGATTTATATAGATGAAATCGATTGAGACTGAGAAGAAACAAGAGATCGAACACAAAACGATAGAATCAAATTTGGAGGATTCGGAACCGATTGAACCCGTTTCTCATCACGAGAGTCGAGAATTTGGCCAGAAATCTGACAGTGATATTTGTCGAAAGTGTCGAGGGTTGTTTTGTTGGACCGATCCGATTTTGTCGGCTGTTGTGTTGATTACTGTGATGATTGTCGAGTTGGGATTGATGTGTGATTATTCGATTATTACGCTGTTCGCCTATTCCGGATTGATGTTGCTCGTCAGTAGTTTCGTTTATAAGATCGCGGTGAAATTCAATTTGATGAAGAAACACGGAGAAAAGTAATTTTAGATTAACTTGTTTTTTCTTTTATTACAAATGACGATTAGTTTTCTTTCGGAATTTAAATTATATATTGTTATATTTATTTATAAATTCCGCTCTCTCTCTCGTTCCTTGTCCATAGACGATTCAAATCGACGATTTTATCGTGAGTGACAATCGTTGACATTCTTATTGCTGATTTTATTTAAAAATATGTTAATAAATAATTATATAAATTAAATAAAAAACAAAAGATTTATAAATTAATTGTAAATAAATTTTCAAAATAATGGCTATTTACAAAAAAACAAAAGAACCACCATTTCAAAATCTTTTTTTGATAATATATTTCGACGGTTTTACCGTTATCTTCAGATCACTGATTTTTAGCTATTTTGACTTCTAATATTTGTGAAATAGATGATTGTTTAATCTATTACATGGAATTAATCGAGTGCCTTTTGAACATTAAGATCTGAATAGATTGAGATATCTCCCAATAATTCTTAAATTGAGTGTATAACAAAGCTGAGAATTCTAAAACCAGTGTTAAAGAATAATAAAAATTGTCTCTCCGGAACAAAAGGAACATCATTGCTAGTTGAGTGTTCCAGGTGGTTTACTACAGCAGAGAAAACTGGAGAACAAATGTAGATCACATCCAATAGTTCCACAATCTATGTACTAGAAGAGCACTGAGAGTGCATAAAACCGAGATCAGAATGGAACTATTAAATGTTGGATTATCGCATTCAATGAACATCTTAGCAAAGAGAAGATTCATCTATCATATCAAACTAGAACTGGGTGAATGTCCAGAGAATGTAAAGCAGTTCAATCAGTGTGAGTTAATTGGTGGAAAGAAGGTAAGTGGAAGGAAGAGGCAACACCTGACATAATGCCTCAAAGGGGACCTGAATTGGTTATTTGGAGATCAGTTTGACTTTGACGATTTTCGTAGAATAGTACAGATTGAAGATCTAGTAACTGGATCCGAAAATTGAAAAGATTCTCCGAATGCGACAAGTGAACCAATATGGTGACAACAGAGAAATGATAAGACTTCTCATGCCAAGATTTCGACCGCAATGGATCAATGCTTCAAATCGTTTGCTGAAATCAAAGAGCTCAACAGACATTTAGGACGACATCATATTGGAGGAGTACAATTCATCAAACGAGCTACGTCAAATAAACAATCAACCAATACACAAGACAACTTGGAAGAACCGACAGAAGCCAATCCTCAAAACAACCAATCCATACTCAGTTGTCGGATAAAACGTTTTAGTATGCCGAGGAACCAGAATGAAGAGGCCATTAAAGAAATGCACAGACTACCAAATGTCTGACATAAAGGCAAAAAAAAGCTTCCAGTGCCCATTTCGCGGTTGTTACGCATCCACCCTCTAAAGAGCCTTAGGCTCAATACCATTCGAAAAAAATGAGGCCCAAAAAGTTTTGTGAATTTATGCCTCCTTTACAATCCAGGAACATAGTCGTAATGAATGCCTAGGTAAGATTGCATGACATAAAAGGCATTGTAAAGGAGACATAAATTCACAACACTTTAAAATTCTGGCTGCTGTGTACTAGCATTGTATCTGAATACACTATTAATGTTTTACATGGTTTCTGATGTTGAGGTTCCACGTAGGAATTCGTACTTCATAATATTTCGAAAAATTCCTTTACCAGTTTTTAAAATACTGGTTATTAAAACAAGTCATCAGTAATTTTATTGTATTTTTATTGATGTGTTCAATAGCCAATTATATGTAGCAATCGAACAAAAAACTGAGTCAAAAATGTCAAGTCATTGTCAAATTATAACTACTTGAATTTATTGTGGTTATGTCTACAAATTTAATGCTTTATAATTTATAAAACACAACAATACAGTGCAAGCGATATTAGAAACACGTGGTGTCATTATTTTCGGATAGGCGAAATTTTGTTTCTATGTTTCATTTATTCTTTCATGATTCGAACTTTTATGCAGGTCTTTAAATCCCTCATCATTTCGAGGTCGAGCTATTTCATCTATACTTTCTTTTAATTCAATCTTCTCTCACAGAATCAAATGGCCATTGTATGTCTTGATCTATTCTTCTCCGTATCACCTGGAAATATACACTTCAACCTTTCAATGATGTCTTGATTCTTAAAAATAGATGTGTTTCTTCAGAATGCCATAGCGATTCTACCATTCATTGGCGCATTAATTTCGAGGCTTTTTAGGTTTGGCACGCTAATAATGTTTTCAACAATTGTTTCAGTAAACACCTTATCGCATTATCGACCATGCTTTCATCGTTCTTTATAGGTTTATACAATGACGAGTATCACTACTCAGTCTTACAATCAATACACTCATTTCAAGCTAAATCTATTAACTGGATTGCAAGCCAACTGGTACTACGATAAACATATAAGCAATTGCTTAGCTTTCAGGCATTTTCGCCAATAGACCGATATTCGTCCATTCCAGTTTCCCAGGACACTATATGGAAGTGTGCTGGACTGCTTATCTACAGTGGATCCTGCATAGGAATACCCTATAAATATTCCTAACACTAATAATATATAACGATCATTAAAACTGAAAATAATTTTGTTCAGTTGATTCTACGTGCCGTTTAATTTCTCAAAACTTTTTAATTTCATATTTATTTTCTAAAATTTAAGAAGCCAACAAGACTTGTAAGAATCTGAAATGTTTTTAAGCAGTTTGTTAAATGTTATTTTAACAGAAACACTTCTACGCTGGATTGAATTCACTCGAACAGATTACATTAACCAAGAAACCATAAACATAGTTGCAATATATTACTCGAAATTGAAATATTTATCTTTATTTTTTATTTTGATACAGTTATTTATTTTTGAAATAAAATTCCAAATGAAATTGTATAACGAATTTAGCAAGATAATAATTTAACAAAGAGTCACTGGGAAAAGTGAAGTATAATTTGTTTCTGTCGCAATGAGAAATTCCGTGCTCGCAACGAGTATTATACACTTAGATTTTCTTTACTCTTTAATCAGTGTAACTTACAATGTCACAATTACTGTAATCAAATGTCGAATATCGATTTTTGATGTTAAATTAACAACAGTCTCTATAATATGATGGTTTTACTTTTTATATGATGGGCCCAATAATTAGCGAGTCTTTCTCATCTTTATTAGCTTATTAAGTTACTTTGAAAATGAAGTGTAACTTACTTTTTGTATCTCAGAAGGAAAAGTTTAAATAACATTCCAATGTAACAGTATCATAATTATGATGACGAAAGTTTTTCGTTGGTTTCAATACACCAGTGGCTCATTGAATTTAAAACTGGACGAACAAATGTTGTAAATCTTACAAAGTTTGGAAGGTCCTGTCAAATCAGTGAAAAGCTGTAGTAAATAATTAAAAATGAAACAAGAATTACAATGAAAAAATCACATAATACATCTAAATGTCTGTAAAGGTACTTTGGACACATAACTGGTATTAAGTGGCATTATAAAAGTGTTAATGTCTACTTACTGCTGATATACGTGTTGATGATATGGTGTTGATGAGAAGTACGAGATGAGACCAGTTTAAGTAACATAAAAAAAGTTTTCATGCTTGAGATTTTTGGGATATAAGTAACATGATTTTCACAGTTTTTGCGAAGTCTAATGTTTTCCTTAACAGAAAATACTACAGCAATCTTGTGCAACAAACTGAAACTATTGCAAAAGCAGTATTTGATTTTTCTTACTTGTTTTATTATGCTCTGATTTATACTAGTAGCTTATCAATTCAAGATTGGAACTTTGTATTGCTACAATACTTGCAATCCTTATTTGCCTTCATTTTTTTTATTCAACCCTCTCACTCTATTTTTCTCTTACAATCATGAAAGACATTTTATTTTAATTGACAAGCTCGTCACTGTTATGAATTTCATAATTAATTCTGATAAGATCCAGACCATTAAAACGTTATCTGTATTGATATACTACCTAACCCTTAAACAGTCGGAACCGGCAATAAACGGTTCCCGGTACTTTTTATTAGACACCGGAACCGATTATTGACGGTACCATCTATACTGCAACAAGCATTACTAAAATAGCTTCAGAGGCAAAATTTCTCGTTTGATTTCATAGTGATGAGTTTTTCTAACGAAATAATAAAAAATAATTTGGCGTTTAGATTGCATTAACGCCTAGGTATGTTGCGGTTTAAGGGTTAATTATGCTTAGTCTAATTTAAATTTAGCTGTTTAAAATCTCAAATATTTTGTTGAATAAACATAAAATCTTTAATATTTCCTAGTCTATTTTTACCATAAAAATCAGCTATTTAATGGAATTATTAAGACATCCAGGGTAAATTAGAGGTATGTTTCAGTATGAGAAGTAATCTTAAAAATGAGTCGTATGTTTGTGTTATCTCTATTGTTTTACCTGTTCCATTCTCTAGTAGATTCACTCTAATGATTATCATGTAGAATTATAATATAACGAATACACAAAATATTTGTTTATTTATAAATTAATAAAATATTTTTATAGCACATATATTTGATTCTGCGCTATCAAAATATTTCTTATTTAATTGTTAATGAAAATATTTTCACGTAGTTATTATAAAATGATAGAATACTGTCACAGTGAAAATAGATGTAAAATAGTGCAAAGTAAAATTTACGTATTTTCAGCGTTTAACAAAGTGGTAATTTAAAAAATTTGACCTAAAACTACTAAATTACATTATTCAAATATTTATCATTTTATTTAGGAGACCGACTGAACGTTTTCACAATGACTTCTTCTATTTTTATTCAGAGAACGACGTAAAATGGCCAACATATTGCTTATCTATTTAGAAGGAATCAGTTGATTCATCCTCTAAGTCTTTATCTTCATTACTTGTTTCTTTCCACACTGGATCGACCTTATTTTCAATTTCAGCTTTCAGACTTGTATTGTACAGTCAAAAACTTTATTTTTAACTTTAATAGTTTATAAGTTAAAGTTTTCACAAATTGTTATAAATCAATTATAACTGATTAATTAAGGGATTTTTTTGCCAAAAAAAGAAAATTTAAATTTAAAAAGTGATCAATTTTTTTAAAGCTATAAATTATAACTTTTATTATAAAAGTTTTAAAAAACTAATTTATAAAAATTGTCTTTATTCACCTAAAGTAGTGTCGAATAAAGTGTAAAAATTAATAATAAATTCATAATTAAGTTTTATAAGCCATAGCTTTCGAATCGAATTTAACTGTGTGGAAACAAATTTTTCGAAAATCCCGAAAGACTGGGATTTCGGGTTCGAGATATTATCCGAGATCCCATGATTGCCAGCACTAAATATAATTCATAAGCTAATAAAACTTGGTTTATGGATTAATCAAGGCTGTGGAATAACTTATTCTTTAAAATAATAATTAAAACCATTTAAATCAAGGCTTTTAACTTGAATTTATCTCAGTTCTAGGTTAAGGGGTCATAATATAAATGGATTCACTTTTCTCATATTTTTATAAAATAGTATTAGACGTAGTTACATTAAACCATGCAATACTGTAAGTACATCGACTATCTTGTATAATTATCTCTTGCGTAAGATACACACCGATACATCCGGTAGTAAAGAAACTTAATTTGTTAAATTAAAGTTTCTATTGATCACATAATCATTTTAAAACGAAAATTGTTATCTTTCACTCTATCTATACACACACAAATATACCAATATAATTTGCCCGTGCGCAACGTGTTTTGACCAATGATCTCCTCGATGATATCCCGATGCCAGATCTAAATAATTACAATGATTCTCCTGTTCATTGCGCCTCAGAATAATGTTTTGGCATTCCCAAAGTGGATTTTTAGAAGAAGTTCAGATCGGGATTTATTTTTATTCAGAAAGAAATGTAACATGCATGATAATAAATGGTTTAATTATACTTTATCAAGAAATAATAAATATTAAGTAATTTAAACGGTTTTTAGACAGTAATCATTAAATTTGAAAGTAGTTAAAATCTATTTGATTCGAACATATAATATTTTCCTTCTGGTAGAAAATTCAATTGCTCTCCGAACGTAATTACAGTATATGGAATCAGACATTTATTGTCTAATTAAAAATATTCGTTTGATTTTTAATTATTTATTATAATTGAAAATTTTTGGCGATTTAATTTTATTAAAATTATTCACATAAATATTTTGCAATAAATTGTGTATCTCATGAAAATATTGACGGCATGCTGGTGTGTGTCTAAACTGATCAGTGTGTGTCTAATTAATAGTATCACTGAATAATAAAAAAAATAAAAATAATGACGACAATAAATCAGCAATTGCGGCATCAGCATCACCGGTGACGACATTCAAGTTTGCGTCGACAGCGCGCTCAGTTGGGTCGAGTATCTGTATAACGAGTTCAAGTCTCTGACGTACGTCGTGTCGATTAGTAAGAATCTTAAAGTGAGTAATTTGTTATTTTCATTAAATAAATTTAATTCTATATTAAAATAATTTTCAATTCCTTTACATAGATTTAATATTCATTGAAGAAACACTGTTGACAAACATGAAAATATAATTGAATTTTATCAGTTGCTCTTAATTTTACTTCGTAAATCAATATTCTTTATTACATAACAGCTCAATTGTACAAGTAATGATTATTTTTTATCAACCACAGTTGAATGCCACTTGAACAACACTTGGTCATAAAATTTTATTTGGATTTCGGTTATCTATGGAATATTTCTATGTCTACGCCAAGCCGATTTTGAGATAGTTTTCATTGGAGTTAGTCTCCTTCCATAATTATTAAATCGATTGCATATAATATGGACATCTTTTAATCCAATGCGACATTGTCATTATATGAAAGTAAAACCCGTAACTCTATTAAAATTAATATTAAACACTTACCAAGCAGTATTTATCATTGGTTATCTTATATACAGGGTGGCCGATAAGTTTGTATTGTTATTACCAGAGTTTTCTAACGATATATAAGAACAATTTTTTGTTAAATAACCGAATCAGAATTAGCCCGGGCCTTAAACAATTCTTGACGGAGATCTTGCAAATTGTTGATTTTCTGACGAGGCAAATATTCATTTAAAAAGCACCAAACAGAAAAATCAGCACTATTTTGTGCCACAAATACTTTCAGAGCCAGTGCGACCCCGATTGCGGGATCGTGGCTCTTAGTTATCGGTGGGATATTTCTCTGCCTCTGTTAAATGTAACGTATAATCTCACAGTTGGTGGGGTCCCTAGCGAAGTTTATGACTCCGTAGCGACGAGCTGCACACAAACTTGAATTATAACTGGCTGATGTTTTGTAAAATTTCTGATCATTCGTGATTCTTCAATATCCGCAAATTTCAAATCATTATTCGGCACATTTAAATGATAAACAGTGACGATAAGAATTTTCTTCAGTTCGGATATAATGTTGGAAAAACAATCGTTTTGCTCAAGATTTGTCAAAACGGAATCAATGATGACATATTTCACAGATTTATTCCACAATCGTATCAATTTTCGAATACCAGAAATCACTAAGAGTCTTTTTTCTGCATCAATATTCAACTCATTAGTATAAATTAATCAGTTTAATTTGTCTTGCATCGATTAAATATCTCGAGACCAACGATACCAATGATTATCAAAGAATCACTTACACCTTTTTTAACGAATTTCCATTTGAAGGATTAATTTGATTTTCATAACCGAAAAATTTGAGATTTCATTTCGTCAGTCGTTCTTGCAATTCAACAATAATTTTAAAATCCGACGGTCACGTAATTTTTATTTTGCCGAAACAATTTTCAATTCAAAATAACAACTTTTTATGCGTTTAAATAGCTTTAATATTTTTCATTTCAGTTTGTTTTCATTCATCCAAATTTAATAATCGATAAATTAAAACGTATACAAAAACTATAATTTATAGTCAGTCATTGGGAAAATGATGTAAATCGCAAAAGTCAACATAAAATAAAACAGAACTTCAATCGAAAAATCGCTTTTTAAAACCAAGAGTTTATTTACCAAGAGTACTGTGTGTTTTGAGTCACAGAATCGAATGAGTCCTCCTGGAAGGATTAGTTCTTCTCCATATGCACCATATAGCGAGATACGAATATCGATCTATTCATTGTCTGTCGGAGACGTCACAGGGACATGAACTTTTCTGATCCATCTTTCCTTCGTCAAAAACGAGATCTATCATCAGTGTGGATAATTTCGTTTAATTTATCTTGAAACATATTTCTTCAAAATCGATCATCAAGTTGTAAATCATTAATCAAATAAGTTTTATATTTTATAATATAAAATTAGTGTCCTTATTTATTTTGGAAAGATCGACTTCGTGTCTTCACCAAGAGTTTCTAAAAAATTATTGTTAATGGTTTCTGTTGGTCATTCAATATTTGAGTTTTGAAACTTGTTAAAAAGTTTAGCTTTCAAAAAATGTATGTATGAAATACATAGTGCGCCCATTAAATATCTGGAATGAAGTAGAAAGAACATGACACTTGAATAGTTTTTAAGGGACACTTTTTCCAGCTCCAAAAAGGCATTTTCGTAAAAATTGGTAGGTTCTTGCAGTAAATTCTTGCACCACTTTTAATTCTGCTTCTAAGGTCAAATATCTAATTCATACGTGTTTCTTGAGATGGAGGAAACACAAGAGATTTCGCTTGTAGAAAATGTACTTTTGTTTATTGGGGCATTATCCTGGAGAAAACAAAGATTGCATCTGTTGGATTTTCGCTGGAGTTCTTGGCTTTCTGGACTTGGGGGACATAGTAACATGAGTTAATTTTCACAACTTTTTCAGTAAAATTTATTGCAACCACGCCATGAAAATTCCAAAAAATCGTTAATATGAGAAATTTTCTGTGGCAACTTGATACTTGTAGCTTCTTTATTTTCTCTTCATTTTGGAATCCCCGCTCCTTAGATATATGGTAGATATATAGAGTGGGGTTTCGTCAACTGTCACGATATTTTGCAGAAACATATATCCAACTGGCTCCGAATGTCATGAGATTGGCCTAGCACAAACTGGGCCTATTTTCACATATATCTCTTGTTAGGAAGCGTGTAACGAACCGTGAAGAAAGTTTTCTCAGACCCATAGATTTTATTAAGGAATCCAAACTGTCGCAGAGCATTCTTGTTGTGATGCGTCTGTCAAGTTTTCTGTCAAAATATTCTAAAATTTTCCTTTAATGTTTTCGCCAATTTCCAATACTTTTCTCACCATAAACATTGTCTACCATGTTTAAATTATGCAATCTAGTCATAAATAGTAATTTTGGATGGGCTTTCTTCATGTTATTTATTCCTCAACTTCTCAATAATTTCCTTCGCCGACAAATTCCTCAAGACAAGAAACTTTATTACACTACGAAATTCCATAGGAGAATAGATGACTATGACGAACATTTCAATGTCCGCAAAAATTAGACCACATGCAGATGCTGCACTAAAACAAATTGTATTTCAAGTACTTAAAATACTCAATAAATATATTACAAAAAGTCAATCAAATTGAAATATTATTAGATCTTCATTCCGGGTTTTTAATTGGCGCTTTACGTATGTACAATTACACAGAATTCTTTTTCAAAAAACTAGTTAGTATTTTATGATTCTAGTTTATAAGTCTTGTCTTACGCAATTCCATGATCTTTTGAATAATGCATCTTATAAGAAGTTAATTCTTGATGCATTAGATGCTGTTCATAATAGTTTTTACGGCATCGAATAACTATTGGAAATTTATACCCCAGTATCTATATTTTTATATTCTTTCTAAACAGTTAATTAATACATTTTGATTGATTAAAATTATTTAATCTTACAGAGGTTAACCAAAAATCATTTTTTATCGTTGCTTTCAACCATTCGCATAATTATGTCTAGTTGTAAAATGGAATTCGAGATACATTCATATTTCATGCAGTAATAATTGGGATTCCATCATTTTATACGAAGCGTCATTATTTAGTCACCGTGGCATACCGATTACACTTTAGCATTTAGCTCATTTTGTTATTTGTTCGTCATCCATGTCGTATTCTATAAATACTTCATCCGATTTGTATCGTGAACAATTAATCATTGTGTTCATCATTGCACTAATCTCTAATTTAATACTTCTACATTTTGTCCATATATATCGGTTTTTACAAATAATTTATTTTAGTAATGTATGATTTTATAAATTGTCTCTATTTAGGCATTTATCTTCTTCTGGATGTTGACATACATAGGTCAATGGTTCAATTTATTAAGCCTTATATTCATTGGTAATTTTTAATTAAATTTGTTTACCTATATATTACTAAAATGTCAATCATTAAACCTGTTTACATTGAGACAATATTTAGTATATAGTTACAATACAGTACATTTACAGGGTGCGACAGCTATTTGAGAACACGTAATATTGACACCATATCTTTTTGTGTGTTATAATTACATAATTTTATTTTTGCTGGTAGACATGGCAGAAGCTACTCTTACGAATGAAATGAAAAGGCAT
>MQRK01223361.1:15519-25526 GCA_001938485.1 Girardia tigrina | reverse complement strand
AGTCTTTTCGTATTTTTTATTAAAAATTTATACATAATTTTGCAACAAATAAAAAACATTTAAGTTTCAAAGTAAAGGCCATTTGAATCTATAGCTGGAACCCATTTATTGAATATCAATCTGATAATTTTTATTCGATTGCTTGAGTTTTTATACATAAGTGTATAAATAAATATGAAAAGAAATATAATTAAAAAAAGAGTTAAAATAGTTTTCAAATAAAATTGACTGAATTTAATTCAGTTAATTTGAAAGTCATTAGAGTCATGTGACTCATTGTTTAATTTGAATTTCGATACCATCGATTTAGTCAGTTGGGTGTGCGAATTGGTGAGAGAGAAATTCGCTACCACCGTTTACGTGGTGTGTAGTTTTAGATCGACCTGAATGGGCAAAAGTAGTAAAATACTAGCTCTGATTGGTTGAATTAAAAGCTAGTATTTGATTATATTGATTTTTAATCACTTTTTCTGTTACGATTATTTTTAATACTTTTGCTTTCTCGATTGAACAAGTTGCAAAATATCACTTTTTTGAGGAATTTTGATTTTCATGATATTCTCTCTCGAATGAACAATTATTTTGATGATAAGCGATTCGTTTTCAAAAGTCTTCTTATTATGATTTTTTTTCTGGCACGAGTTTAAATTAAATTTTGTGGTGAGCATTTAAACTGTCGAGTTATAACTATTTCACGTGTCCACTTTTTTTTGATACTTTTGTCTCGGCTGAATTTAATTCACGATTATTTGCTCGATTTAACAAATAATTCTCGATTAATATTGATTACAATTTGTTTGAAATTATATCATTTTGATGGTTTTATTTTGATTTGATTGATTGATAAAAGTCGATTGCAATTTACTTACAATATAGGGACCCAGTACACCGAGACCAAGCTTCTGAGTGATATCCTGCAATCCTCTGCTACTACCGACCGGTCTTCAAGACAACCATGGGATTGACCGGAACACAGATGTACGAGCAAAATATTTATAACGTTAGAACAAAGACATCAATGGACAATAGGCTTCAAGAAAGTAGTCACAGAACAAAGAATGTTTTTTCAAAATCCACATGAAAATGAGGTGACAGTACATAGATCAAGCATCACTAAAAGCCCTTTAGTAATACTGAAATGTTAAAATATGTACAACTGTCCCTTAAGATGTAAAAAAAGATCAGTTGGGACTATAAGAGGCTCTTGGAACATCCTCGGAATTATTATTAAGAGTTACTTCAGACATCTAAACTTTATTATATAATACAAAAAAATGTTTAAATCTGATATTTAAAGAAACTTTTTTTTGAGAAACAATTTGTTTTATAAATCTTAAACCGATATAAATAAAAAATAATTATAATAATAATATTTGATTTTCTATTTAAATTTTTAAAAATTAATTTTAAATTACGATAACATTTTAAAATAATTAATCGTTTCGTTTAATTTTATTTTTTTTAACAATCGTTACATATATAAAAATTATACATTTCAGTTTTTTATATTATATTTAAAACTCTCAAAAATTTTTAATTAGTAACCATTTATAGGGTTTTTCGATCTACTTGGAAATCTTTGCGACCAATATAGAAAGTTTTGCAATCAAATTGAGAATTTCTCGATCAAGATTGAAATTATTGCAATCAAACTGGCAATTATGCAACCAACTTGGAAATATTACCATCAATTTGGAAAGTTAAATTAATCTAAAACCGAATTTACCCATTGAACCTTAGATTTTTATGATTATAAAATTTCAAACGAATAGTTAAAAGTTTGAATTGTATATGATACGTTGAAAATTATAATCTATAAAAATTATTTCAAGAATAAAAATTCTTAACCGCCTTTCATTGATCAAATGCACATCTGAAAAAATCTTATAATTAAAAAGTTTAAAAGTTAAAAAAAATACAACATCAACAAACATTTATTCAATTATCTCTTGCAACAACTCAGCTCTTGGCACATATCCAAAAATCTTCCGATAAAAACTCATGCAATGTTCTTGCGTTATTTCTCTAAACTTCTCACTTATTAGCCTTCTTAATTCAATTTCAGATGTTGCGCCACTTCTTATTACTTTGTTTTTCAAAACCGAAAATACGTTTTCAATTTCATTTAGAAACGGAAAGTATGGAGGTAGATATTTTATTTCAAATGAAGAAATCTTTCATCTTCTACCAATCCCCAATAATGGTGGATTCGAGCATTATCCATGATGCAAATAGGTTAATAATACGATAAAGAGTGCACGAAGCCTTAATTTCCCGCAATGATTCTTTAAAATCTTCACCATTTACTGCCAGTTCATCAATTTTATGATATAACATACCATATTTATTCATGGCCGCTACTATTGATATGTTGAGACTTCTTGCAGCAGAGAAAGGCACGATAGCAGATTATCCAACGCTGCTCCTCCCTTTCCTTGGAATAGTTACAACAGCGATTCCGACTTCATCTAAAAAATGAAGTTTTTATCATCATTATTGATTTCAAGAGCTCTGAAATCGGATGCAAAAGCAGCCATTAATTCAATAGTCCTTTTCCAATTTCTTGCTTATAAAACTAAAGTCGTTAGATGTAGTGGAACTGACGAACAGCTCTGCAATAGTTGATGGAGAAACTGTGACTTGGTGTTGTCCCCTAACCCAGGAAACCAACTCGGTTAATGTTAACGTACATTCGTCATCCACTTTGGCTATTAAACTAGTTTTAATCTCTGCACTTAATTTAGATCGCCTATCACCTCCTCTACTACTAGGTTCAATCAGACTTATACTATTATATCGTCGTCGATATTATAGACAGTTTTGTAGGGTCTTTGATACATAAAAGCTATCTCAGTTAGGCCATGACCTTCAAGTGTTTTCGCCACAATCTTGCTCCTGATGTCAGAGGAAACCATGGGTTTCCTCTGTCTAGTCCTTGGTGGTTGGTCGGTACTCCTGGAGGTGCTACTTGCATTTTCTGGATTCATCCTTTCTCCAAGTAAACTTTTGTTTATAAATTAGTCATGAGGGTTTTTAATATAATTAAATAATGATTTCCAAATTGATTGCAAATATTTCTAAATTGATTGCCTGAATTGCCAGTTTGATTGCAAGAATTTCCATATTGATCGAAAAACTTCCAAATTCATTGCAAAGAATTCCAAGTAGATCAAAAAACTCTATAATTAGATCTTAATTTTAGTAATTTTTTCAAACTTTAAATATTTAATTATATATAAATTTTAATTTGTACATATTGTATTTAAACCTTATTTCAAAAACTTTCCGAAAATTTTTAATTCCTAACACGGACATCCATATGAAAATAACAGCAGTACGACAAATAAAATTAATGGTCTCTTAGAGACTATCGTTTGACTGAGTATCTGGTAAAACGAAGCTGTCAGAAAAAGAAAAATATGCAACACTTAAAAACCTTTCTCCCGCAATCTTAACTTGGCATCTATATTGCATGTTGTTTATCAAAGAATATTTGATTAAAAATTTAGCCTTCAAGAAACTTATATCTAAAACACCCTGGTTGTTTGATATACACTGATAATAAATAATTGACACTATCATTATGACAACTTTTTAAATAAGCGTTAAAGCCTGAGAGTCACTTATATAATGAGACCGATCTATGTAAATTAAAATTTTTAATTATGATTTATATATGTTGGGTTCTTGATCAAGATTAAGATTCATTAACACCAAAATTTTATTTCTAACACAAATAATAATTATTTAAAAATTTTTTCGTCGAGGAACTTTTCTTTGTTTTCTTTTGGACCAGATTCTGTATATATAAAAATATGGAATTATTAATACTGATAAACTATTTAAAATTGAATTTTTTTATTCTCTTCATTTTGAAAATTTACATTCAACAATTTTATGCAATTTTATTTAAATTAAAATCAACATAATTTATTTAGTCATATTTTTACTAAATTAACAAAAATGTTTTTTTTATTACTTTAGAATTATTTTAATGTTCTTTTATTTGTGAAAACGTTTTAATTAATAAAAGATTTTAACGTTTTATTTATTATCAATATTTCTATTTTAAAGCATTTTATTACCTACAATTATTTTAAATACAAAATATACAATTTTATATACAATGCAAATTTTAAATACAATTTAAATACAAAAAATAACTTACAATATTTATTTATTTATTATTATTGTTATGATACATTAATGATAATAGTTTTAATTTTTACTTTTTTACGAAACTGTTTAGAATTAAATAATTGACAAATCTTTAATTTGCAGAATTTCAAACTGACTTTAAAATTTAAAATTATCTGTTTTTCAAATTACATCTCTGGCAACAAAATTTTCATTAATTTATTTTTCTGAATAACTTTTAAAATTAATACAAAACATAACATAAATCCTTGGTTCTATAAATTTCTTTTAAATCAATTATTTTACAATTAATTTCATTTTAAGTTTTATTATACAATTAAAATGCAATTATTTCCGTAAATAACTTTTAAAATTAATTAAAGATTTTATTTTTCATTGTAATTTTTTAGAAAAAACTTTTGATTTTAAATATTTCCTTATTTTAGAAATTCTTTATAAAAATTAATTATTTCCAAAATTTTAAGAGTGAGCCTGTCCTTCACAATATATATTTAATATAATTCAAAAAATAAAAAAAATTTTATTTAAAAAAATTTATTTAACAAATGGTGTGTTTTTGGTTTTAAACATAATTTAAATAATATAGCCTTTAAACATATTTTTTATTGTTTCGCGTTTAAAAAGTTTTAACTAACATCCAAAAAGATTTTTCAGTAGATATAAAATCATTAACCGAAGCGTTACTCTTTGGGTCGTAAGTAAGCTGAAGATCTTAGCGCATAAAGTTCCTGGAGACCCTTCACTGTTCACAGATATTGGAAATTAAGAGATGTTTTATGATAGGATTATCATATCATGAGACTACTGAGGTAGTTTTAAATAGCTTATCACATTAGTGATGCAGTAACTTTTGGGTCTCATGAGCATAAATACAAATACATTTTTTTTCAAAACAATATAAATAGTCGATAGCCTAAAAATTAGATTGAAAAACAATGACGATTCAACAAATCCAAACATTTCCGCCCTAAGAAATACATTAACTCATAAATGAATGATTTTAATGAAGTCATAGCCTTCAAAAAAATAATATCAATTCTTTTCAATTCAGACGAGATAAATTATGGTTATCTAAGATTATTAATGTCCGTTCGCAAGCACACACGTTGAGAGTTTCGAATTAAATTAAGTAAAAGTGGAATGTATACAATTGGTAGAAACATACATGTGCTACGGTCGGCCTATTAAATTACATATGTTACGCAAATTTAGGTGTATATATTAAGCGAAATAAAAGGAGAAAGACGCATTTAAGATATAATACATATATTTGGTAATAATTATCAAAGAATTCCAGCGACATCAAGTATTCCCGTAAGTCATTGTGACCCATTACCGTAATTGAAATGCTCTAAAAATGTACATTTAAAACAGAATTCGCAAAAGACCTCCAGAGCTTACCGAGAGGTAAATGAAGTAAATCGCCCCTCTCCAGATAGCTTGTGACGAGAACTCCACGTAGGTACTCCGTTTGCCGAATTCCAAATATCCGGAGCCAAGTTATAAACCCTAAAAGATTTAGAGAAGTTAATTAAAAAATATAAAATTAATGAGAAATTACCGATGATTCAGTCCTAGTCTGAAAATAATATCACGCGATTATTCATAATGAATAATCCGTGAATCACGAAGCATGTGATAATGCTGCGAATGACAGTCTGAAAAAACACACAGATATTGACGAGATCAATCGAAATTACCTTAGCTGCACGTTGATTCGAGAAATGCTTCATAGAAATGATTTCAGTCGGCCAATAATAATTATTGTGAGGGATAATTTGGAATATTGTAAGTTTGTTGTTTATATGCTGTTTTGATTTGTGACTCTCCTACTCAGATGGAATTGATATGTTTGATTGATTATTTGAATCTAATGAAATTAATTTAATGATATTAATTTTAAGTACTAATTAATTAAAGTTTTATAATTATGAATTTTTATAATATATTTAGTAATCGATTTTAACTTATTAAATTTGATATATTTTAAAAATTAATGTTCATTTAAAAAATTACATAATGCCTTTTTATCCAATAAAATTTAAGAAATTAAAAGTTAATATTAAAAAATTTCCCATTCATTGTTTTTTAGATTTGAATACTTAAACAAAAACTATATCAATCAAAGAAAGATGCTCTCTGAAAATTGTTGTGAAGAATCTGTTTGTATTGTCAATAAATGTTTACATTCAAATTGTGATGTTGTTAATAATTATGAAGGTTGACATACCTGTCGTTTGCAGATAACGATTTGTCCCAGTAGTACGAGAGAACAACAATTCCATAATATAAATTCCAAAACATTAGAACCAAATTTTAATCGAGACATAAAGTATTACTTAATAATTGAAGCAACTAGAGACACAGTTTAATCCAAGCCACGAATCAATCAACGACATTTTAATTAACGAACAAATCGAACGACAATATTTCAGAAGTCCACCACACTATTGGGAGCAAGTCGAATTAGAGGTACTGACAAAACGAAAACACCAATTTCCTCTGGAACCGAAAATTTTTAAACGTAATTTTATATCTGTTTTTATCATTTGAATAAATGTATTTTGTAATAAATCATTTTTTTAATTTGAATAAATTATTGTAATTACTATAGATTCTGAAAGTGTTCTTGTCATCTTATTTTAACTCCTAGGTTCGTCGTCGTTGTTATCGTTGTCCCCGTTTGATACAATGCGGTATACCCGAACAAATTGGAAGAAGGGAAAATAGAGATGACGTCGAAGGTCAGAGAAACAACCGAGAGCGTTGTTAGAGAAATTGATCGCCTTGATAACCAAGAAGAGAGAATAGAATCGAATGCTTCCACTAGAAATGTAATGAGAAGTAGGGATTAATATTTCGCGAGACGATTTCATAGCTGTAAGAGTAGAAGCGAAGCGCATACGCCACTGCTGTTTCAGAATTATGTGTGCGTCTATGATAATAGAATTTCAGTTGAATTATGAATCATAACGAGAAATTTCCTGCTACTAATGAATAAGTTATAAATCGATCTGGTTCTTAATTATTTATGAATGTGTTTAGTCAATCAGAGTAATAGATATTAATAAATATTAACAATCTTAATTTTCTCTGAATTTCAGTCAAATCATGCTTTGTGTGTTAGAAATGTAAATAAAGACAAATAATGAATGCTTAATAATCTAGTTTTATGTCTAATTAAGTATACTGATGATAATCGTCTAGTTTATCTCTATGAATAATAATAATCTATAAAATTTATAAATAATTATTTAGATAATAATACTATCGGTTGAGGGAATAGATATGAAACATAAGAATCACTCATGGTTATAACAGCGTAAAGGAAGAGTAGTAATACAAAAATATATATCGCGTTTTAGAATCGTCAGTCAGATTAATAATAAATCTTACACTTTTGCATGAGTGGACGCACGCAGGGAGGAAACATATAGACACTTAATTGATAATGTTAAAATAATCCCCGAGCGACGCCGAACTAGTTGGGGGGGGCACATTACCCTTTCCCAACTGAACTGAACCCGAAGGTGCTTCAGACCTGGCACTACTCGTTGGATGACTTTCAACCCCACATTTGACCCCTTCCATTCATTGCACCACCCCTTGAGCACAGAATTTTGGTGGAATTCGGGAATAGTCAAACTCGACTATTCCCGGTTGCGTTTAAATGTTTTCCGTGCGTCAATAGGGCGGTGAATTCCGAAAGGGATCTGTAAGTAGGCCTAAGAGTGCTTAAGGGCCGGAGAGGTTGAGACTGACCGTCTGAGAAAAACAAATTAATTAAAACCAAAAATCCCAAGAAGACCATACAAGCTCACCTGAGGGCAATAGAGACCGGAAAAAGGGATACAGACGAAGATCATCAACAAGGAAGCGCCCATAGTCTTGAGAAGAATCGGAAAACGTCCCGGAAAACCCAGAGAAGCCCTCAAAAAGATCTAAAAAATTTAAAAACAAAGTTAAATTAATTAAGAAAATTAATTAAAAACAAACCATCATCCGATTGCCAGACAGCTGTGGAGGTGGATTCCGGGTCGTCCTGAATGAGAGATAATTAAATCAGAATATCTCTATTAAATGTTTACCCGAACTGCACAGTCCACTTGAATGTCGGTACAGTCGCGGAGATAGGGAGGCTAGTCCTCAAGTATCAGGTGTGGGCTTGATTATCTAAATTAAAAAAAATAATTAATAATTATCTGAATTATAAAATAATCAGATAAACAGCTGTTAATCAATAAGGACAAACACTTATCGATAAGCAACTGTCAGGATGCTACATCTGCGAACCACAGATGATGAGATAGACAGTAGTTAGAAACCACTCTTGCAATCTGCCGACCAACCTGAAGCCAAATTATTATTCGATAAAGATGAACTGCAAACCTATATCACAGAGAACGACGAAATAAACAAACGTCGCAGCACATCATGCCAGGTATAAATACCTGAAATTGTGCACCAGTCGCACAATTATTACTCAAATTTTTTTTTGCACAATTACGCACTTTTATTTTATAATCGCGTACAGTTAATTGCGAATTTCAATATTATTCTGTCATTAATTATCCGACGAAGTTTCAGTAAGTACGGGTTCTGGTTTATTAATTGTAATTATCTAGTTATTTTGTTATTTATTGTGTTATTAGATATGTTTTATTCGAAAATTTCCTCATGTTTTAATTATTAATATATTATTTAGATTGGTTCCGTTATTTGCATTAATCATATTTTCATTCTTCTTATTTATCTATTTTACTATTCACTTGTTTAATTTTGTTTGTTATTAGTATTTATTTAATTCATTTACTTATTTAATTTATTTAAATTTAAATTTCACAAAAAATGGTCACTCGTTCTTTGATAGAAATAATAATGCGAGGAAATCTTGTGAAAATTGAGGATCTTAACGTTAATGTTAGCCATGTAGAAATGGGGGCGAGAATAGATGTAATCAATACAGACAGGAGAGGTGAGGTAGCTGTGAGTAGAGTCGTGAGGTGAGAGAGAAAGGATTATGTGCATATAGTGTAAAGAATTAGTTGTAGATAGTGTAAATAAACCATAACTATAATTAAGGAGTGGAAGTGGACAAGGTAATGAGAGTTTCTCCAAGGATCGAGTAGTTTGGTAATAATTAATGACTGGCTGATTAATAATTGAATAAAATATATTTTGGTTTTGTGCGACAATTCATTAAATTTCATTAGATATTTTACTAAAGTAATTGAATTCGTTTCTAATCCACAAATCAATTTGTGTTGATCAATTTAGTTAATGTCTTCGGTTGATGATATCAAATCTTGTTTTTAAATTCTTAAATTGAGTGTCCTTTGAATATTCTGTACTTGAATATGCTAAGTTGTGAATTGTAACATTTAAATAACCTGAATAATGTAACTTTTATTTAATTTCGAATCAAAAATATATAAATCATAAAATACAGCACAAATGAATGTAGATATAAAAAAAATTCTAACATAAACTCTCTAAATTCCACATCGATATTTTATTAGAAAGTCTGTCTATCTATAATTAAGAAACTCTTTTTACCGACACTCATTTAACTTAAAAACCCAACAATTGTTTCATTTATATGACTGAAAATTTGCTTTACATTAGCTAAAACATATTTGTTCACTAATTGATTTAATATGAAAAAATGATTTTTTATCACTGTTCTTGGAGGTTTCCCACGACATTTTTTTGGGTTTTTTAAGCACTTTTAATATACCTTCACTGTATTTCATCTTGTCAAGAATGGGCCATTTACTTTTGCCTATATCTCAGCATTTAGACCACATAGAAACTTCAAATTTTCACTGAATGATTTGTTAGGTCTTAAG
>MQRK01223353.1:15594-32478 GCA_001938485.1 Girardia tigrina | reverse complement strand
CCATGAATGTAGTGTTAAGATACTGAAGCGTAAATTGCGTAATGGAGTTGCCGTTTAACAAAAAAACGGATGTGAGCTCTGAGCTTACAGAAATGTTGGAACAAAGGGGAACACGACAATACCCAAAGAAAATTTTTCAAAAGGAATTATTGTTGAAGTCAATAAAAATGGATGGTCAAATAGTGAAATAATGAAAAAATGGATACAAAAAATTTGGATAAAAAAATGATTCCTTTTTTAAGCCAAAATCACTTTTAATATATGATTCTGCTAGATGTCATCTTACTGAGGAAGTTAAAAATGAAGTCAAAAAATATTCTGAACTTGCAGTGATCCCTGGTGGCCTCACTAAAAGCCTTCAACCACTTGATCTATCATTTAACAAATCGCTCAAATCTAAGCTAAAGATACATTGGGAAAATTGGATTATCAATGGTTGTCACATTTACAACAAAACGGAGAAAATCAAAAGAGCAACATATTCAGAAATATGCGATTGGATTGTTAAAGGCTGGGAAGATGTTACACCACAGTGTATTATACAGTGTATACAAAAAATCCAAAAGGACTTTTTCAACATTTTCGAAAGATTTGAAATTATAGATGATGAAGATTTTGATGGATTCGAGGAAATCGAATAATCTTAAAATAAAATTATTGGTTTTGTTTTTATATATTGATGTTTTTCTTTTTATATAAGTCGCACACGCGTATAAGTCTAATCAATGTTTTTTTAATTTTCATACTTTTTTTCATATAAGCCGCGGTTTATAGTCCGATAAATACGGTATTTAATTTTAGATGATTTGAAAAACGAATTTACTTTACTCAGAAATGAATCAGGTAAAATAAGATGAAAATATTATTGATTTTTATAAACCTTGTTTTAGTTCGAATTAATAAAGAAATGTTGCAGAGCACAGCTAATAAATTATGTATTTAATATAAAAATAATTTCATTCTCTTTTAATAATCAAATATAAACGCAAACAGACACATTTTATTCAATTAGAACAAATATAACTTTTATTTACTGTTGCATGCCTTGCGTTATCTTTCTTAAAATTCCAGTAATAATTTGTCGAGCCAATAAGATCCTTAAATGTTACTTATGAGTCACAAGTAAAAATTTCATTTGAATATACAATAATTTCTATTTAATTCCCATCTCTTAAAACATTCATCATCAACTCCTGAAAAGTTGCTAGGGGGTGCTGGTATTCCAAAATGAATTCCATTGAAACAGAATTTACCAGTTCCTGTTGAGAATGCCGTGCTAATTTCTTTACTCCTCTCCCAACTCTACTTGATGATATGCGCTTTCCAAATCGATCGTACTGAAATATCTCGATTCATTCAGTGCATTTAACAGATCGCTAACATTTGGCTTTGGAAACGCTGATCGTACTGTAATTTTATTCAACTGACGAAAATCTGCCCACATTCGAATGTTGTCGTCTTAAATTTTCATAATTTATGTTAAACTTTAGTATTTTCAATACATCTGTTTTGATATTTATTTTCTTTCTTTTGTTTTTTATATTTGTTCATTACAACTTTAGAATGAGTGGTTCGGATGCACCCAAGTCCATAGGGAAGCGCCTTCTCCAAAGAAAATAATTGCAATTTTTGGAGACTCCCTCCCTATCCTCTTGTCAACGTTAAAATTGAATTGAAAACTTTGCTTGAATAAAATCATGTCCATTTTATTTTTGACTTCTTCGACATGAGTCTGGTAAAAGTATTGAAATCAATTACATATATTTTGAAAAATGAACATTCTACTTGGTCTTTTTTATTCTGAAGAAAATTCATCAATTTCGAACTCAAAATACTTTCATTAATAATAATTAATTTTTTATTTAATAATAAAAATTTTAATTATTCAATAAAGAACCATATTAATTCTATCACACTTCATAATTTACTTAATTCAAACAACCTAATTTACTCATTTCTAGAAAATTGTTTTTATAAAACATCATAAACTCAATCATATGATGACGCAAACATTCATACATACAACAAAACATTTATTTTGCACTGACTTTCTATTTGAAGTGCAATAATTTTCTCTTCAATCATCTTTAAATTTTTTTTACCTCTGGAATAATCATGTTTTGTTGCTGTTAAAACCGAGTTCACATTCATGAACGGGTTTGTTACATGAAAAACAAGATCCGACAGCCATACAAAGTTGGCAGTGGTGAGATCTTTTGGTGCATGATCCTTGTAGCTATTGTGCCTAGGTGGCGATGTGTCCAAGGTTTCGAACTGTTGGCGAGTCAGTTTTAAGTGTTCTTCACTGCTAGGGCAGTCGTTGAAAAATAGCTCGTTGTCAAGGGAAGTGTTTGAAACAAATAACAAATAAGCAGGTGATGTTCCATGGCGGCTGTTAGGGATGTTTCTCCATCCTTGGAGGATTAAAGGCAGTTGTTGTGTCCAGTTGACCGGTTTGAACCCGATGCATACACAACTTGTTGATGTGCGCGGAAGAGACGCGTCTGTTCCAGCAAAGGATAAGAAATTATCAAGCGGAGTTCGCAGTATGTAATAGTTGCCATTGAACTCAAAAATGGATGGGGGCTCAGAGTCCACACAAATGTTGTTACGAGAGGGGGACACGACACATTACAAGTAATTATAGAAAAACCACAATCGTTAAGAATTTTTAGAAAAATATATTTAAACTCAAATTTAACGTATGTCGTCTGACAAAATTTGAGTTTACTATCAAAACAGCAATCAAAACAATAAATACATCATGTCGTAAACTCAGCGGCAAAGATAAAAGTTTCAGTCCTTTTGGATGCTAAGAGAATATTAATAATTGACTTTCTTCGTAGGGGCCAAGTCATACAATTTAAATAATATTCTAAATTCCTTTACCAAGTGAATAAGAATATCTTTAAGAGAATATCTTTATACAGATGTGATATTAATTGAAAGTTGAATGAACTGTGTGAGGGTCGGTTGCAACATCAATATCCGAATTCATTTTTTAACACCAAAATTTATTTATATAACAACAATTCACATATTAAAACAATTTTTTCTGTTAATTTAATTATCTCGAAACAAATTAATCTATTAAATCTTTTGTTGTTGGGTTGTTTTCGTTTTTGTCGTGCCAGCTGCTGGATCTTCCACGCTGCCGGTTATCTGGTCTCCATCTCAACGGCGCGACCGTTGATGCCAGATCAGCCATGGTGGTGGTCATCTGAGCCATCTGCGCTGTCAGTGCTTCGATCTGCACGTTCTTTTATGTTGCCGAACCAGGATTTGTTCCTCCAGTGAAAGGTGTGGATAGGTTAAGGCAATTGTCATAACTGGACGGTATGGTTTCGGCGATCCTGTCTGCAATTGCTGCTAGTTCTTGTAGGTCGGTGGTGTAGGTGGCTGCAAAGATTGCTTTGTGCAACGGTGGCAGCGATTGAATGAAGAATTTCTTTAAAATCGCTGTGTTTTTATCCAAGGTGATCACCGGTTGAATCAGCTCCAGGTCACCGATGACTCAAACTTTGCACATTTACTCATTCTCGATGACAATAAATGATTATGTAAAAATTTGATAGAAAAAATCTTTTTAAGATCCCAAAATGGGAAAAAAACGGAAAATTCGGAGTTAACAAAAATATTAATTGCAAGATATGTATTTATAAATTATAAGTAGTTTATATTAATTTTTAATGTTTTTTTTAATTGAAATTTTTTAAATTTTAAAATCTTTGTTGGAAAAGTAGAGTTTTGTCTACATAAAGAATTTAATTTTTTGATTTACTAGTTTAGATTTTAGAATAAATTACAAATAATAAAAATATAAGTTCAGAGTCACTCAGTTTCTGTTTACTTACCTAAAGTGGCCTCTTATCTCTGTCAATAGTATTTAGCCTCTAGGCCAGGGCTGCACTACCCAAATCGTTTGGTTGACCAAAAATAAAATTACTGAGCTGAGGTAGGCCGCACATAAAACAATAAAAAATATTTAATAATATATTATTATCGCACAATTAATGTGAAATTTGTTTTTATATATCACTTGAAATTTTTTTAATATCAACGGATAATTTAGTCGACGCACATCATAGTTGATTGGCCAAGTTTTCAACAAGCAACCTGCTGCGATACTTTGTTTTTACCAGGCTTAATTTTAAATTAAGACATTTATTTTTGAGGATATGTTTCTGATAAAAATCATTCTTACTCGCTTCAAGCATCCATTTTAACTCTATGCTTGATTTTAATTCTAATTGCACTATTTTATAAATTTGGAGGGGCTGATTCAACCTCTACATGAAATGGAGCTACGAATATTTTGAACATTTCCTAATATTAGGTTGTTCGATATGAAACGGGTCAAAATTAAAGTAAAATGTAAATCGATTTTTTTTTAATAATAACATTTTATTTTTAATCAAAATATCCCCCCATGTTGTCAACACACTGTTGCCATTTCAATGGTAACACATTTAACCCTTAAAATATACGTAAAATAAAAATACGTAAATCAAAAATAATAATAAGTGAAAAAAAATATAATTCGGTCAATACATTTATTAAAATTATATGAAATAGTGATCTCTTGAAACGACCCTACCGTTTGAGAAGTTTCCATGCTCTGACTGATCTGTGCCCGTCGTTATTGTGTCGTTTCACTCTGCTAATAACACAAAATTATTAAAGGAAACATCCAGAATTTATAAATCATTTACCGGACCTCCCCTTGTCGGAAATTAATCACCTGAATCGTCCCCGACAGGCCCCAATGAGGGCTATTCTGAATCCGCCCTTGTTTCTCGATCCAACGACTCTTTGAAGTTTAAAACAGCCCCTGTAAATTACGAAAAATTAGTTAACAAACAAATGTTAATTAATAAAACTTGAAATGATTTAATTGAATTTCCATAAAAAGAAATTTGTTTTTGTGATTCATCATTAAAAAAATTGGGTGCCATAAAAATTGGTATGTACCGAATTGTATAAAGGAGTTAAAATCCTTTCTAGCATTATGTAACTATTACAGTAGATTCATTAAAGATTATGCCATTTTATCAGAACCTTTCACTTCGATGACTAAGACAGATTTAAAGTTTTAGTGGAACGCTGAGAAAATTAATTCATTTCATAAAATGAAAGATGTTTTATCCTCCCCACCCGTTTTGGCTCTTCCAACAACCGAAGGTCATTACATACTGGACACCGATGCTTCACAAAATGCAATTGGTGCAGTAATATCGTAAATACAAAATGGTTCTGAACATGTTCTTGCATACGTTTCAGAAAATCTCATTAAAAGTCAAAAAAAATATTGCATTACTCGAAAGGAACTTCTAGCAGTGTTTATTTTTGTTTTGAAATTTAAGCATTATTTATTAGGTAATAAATTTATGGCCAGAACAGATCATTAAGCTTTAAAATGATTCTTAAAATGGGACAGTCCAAATACGTCGCAATTTTGTGTGTTGAAGTCAGAATTGGAAGTATATGATATGACAATAGAATACCAGAAAGGAAAAGATCACGCAAATGCCGACGCTCTATCAAGATTGTGTTATTGTGAACAATGTAATCTAAATCATAAAGAACCACTGAAAAGACGAAATGTTAAAGTTTTCGATGACAGTTTAAGCGATTCAAGTATTGAAAAAGCTATGTGTAAATTATTTATAAATGATGGAATTTGAGATTCTTTAAGAAAGATATTTCTTCATTTTTATCACCAGTATCACTTTGATGATTTGATTGTACGGTTTTAAGTTTTTGAATATTTTTATCGATGCGTGTGTGTTTAATATCGTTGGTCATTAGTGTCTTTTCGTTATATACCATCAACTATTCCGACAAGTTGCTTATTGCTTGTATTTTTGTAAGCGATCAATTGGATTCTGATTTCTTCTAGTATAGCTCTTAAGAAGAAAGTCCTGATGAATTCATTATTTTCCCTGATATTGTTTAACTTATTTTTAAGCTTATATCAGTTGGCTTTCTATCACCTAAATTAATATCACTTTTGATGCAGTCCTCCAAAATAATTTGGTATTTTTTTAGTAAATTTGTTTTGATATTTTTCCAAGGGTTATAGTCCTACAGAATTTCGTTGATTTGTGCTGCTATTTCTTTTAAAATTCAGGGTGGTAGTTTTGGTAAAATTTCGCTGCAAATTTGACGTTCTGCATTATTATTAAAAGCTATCAGGTGTGTTACGTAGTAAGTCTATGTTTCGGATGATTGATATTCATCGACAAAAAAATCTGGAATTTTTAGTTTCCTTAAATTTTGGTTTGAATAATTTGTACAAGATTTTTTGTTTATTGAAGGTGTAATTAGTGTTGTTTGTGTCAACTGGGTATGTAATTGACGATGATGGAGTTAAATTTTATGTTTTTCTTTTTTGTAGGCATTATATTTGAAAAGCCCGACCCTCAGGTCACCCGAGAATCGGACGGAGGTATGAGGGTTGCGCAGAGTAATTCTGTTTATCACTTGCTGGGCCCATTTATAGAGAAATGAATGAAAAATAACGTTTATCGAATTGAATTTATCGTTAAATCTTTCGAATCTTTCACAGAATATTTTAACCATTTCAGTATCGATTTTCGAATTGATTGATTCACATTTCGCTTTGTAAAAATTAATCTTATTGGAATAATTTTCTCCAAAAGCATTTTGCTTTCTATTTAAATCATTCTAAGTTCCATCCAACACCGGCATTCGCTGATCATACAAAAACACTGTGCCGTTTATTTGATCATTTCTATTTAAATTTTGATCTTAAATCGATTCGAGTTTGATAATATCGACTGAAGAATCGGCGCATCGAAAGTCACACCATTAAATGTTTTTTTAATTTTAATATTTGCGGTCAACTTTATTTTTATTAATAATCAGAACTATCTTCTTTACAAGTCAATCAATTTAATTCAGATTAACAAAAAACTCAAGGTCATAATTCTTATTATAATTATGTATTACAAGAACTAAATATTTAAAATATTAATTCAAATTGAATAATTTCAAAAATGATAAAAAATAATGAAATAATTTTCCATTTCAATTTGATTTGATTTTCTTTTGATATTTGATTTTAAATTGTTTTTATTTTGATTTGATTTGAAACCAATTTGAAACGAACATATAATAATGATAATAATTTAATTTAAAAAACAAAAATATAATAATTAAAATGTTCGAACAATATTTATAAACTTACTAATTTAACTTTTGCGAAATAATCTGAAGTGTATTTAGTGATTGATCAGAAACGGAATAACTATGCTTCCTTGTAAAATTTATGGATAAATGGTTTTGAGGCGAGTTTTGACATTTTTATCTTTTCTTCTGACGTCAGTTTGCTAAGGTATGATAACCTAAAATTGTTCTGCGATTACGTATATGTAAGTTAATTTGAAGTGTAACTGGTAAATTGTGGTTCTTGAAAGAAATAAGATTAGACTGAATACTAAATTTGATTAATAACTCTGTAAAAATACCTAATCACGTTACTAAGCTAATGGTCAAGTAGAGAAAATTCTTTGACGAATTAACTAAATTTATAATCAATCAAAGAATTCTCTATCAAATGTTACCCTGATAATAAGATCACCAAGAGTAAATAAATATTCCAATAACAAAAAAATATATATTTTACAATTTAACCCAGTTAATTAACCACACTTTTTAATTAACACTTAATAAAGATAGTAATAATAAAATAACAAGCAAATATGAATACTTATTCAGATCTTCCAAGAAATGAGAATACACAATTGAAGAAGCCTAAATTATATTAATATTTAACAGTTATTTTTTCATATGTTGATTTCCTTATATTGCAGGTAACTCATACCTTCAATAATTGTAATTTTGTTAATTCTTTATCTCAGAAATTCTTAAGATAGATGGAGTATTGTATTTGATAATAATTCGTATTAAATGGACCGTCAAATAATTTTGTCAACAAAAAAATCATTTTCTTTTTAACACGCTGCCGCACAGAACGACTATAGCCATCCCATTATTGACGGTCAATTTACAAAAAACAAAAAAGTGTGCGGCAACGTGAAAACAACAAAAAAACACTGTCTAATTTCGTCAGTTAATGGAATATTAATCTCGTTAACAAATAATTAATTTCTGGTAGGTAAGACATTTTATTGATCATAGATAATCTTTTGAATTTAAATTTTTAAAATTTGATCTCATATACAAATAATTATCTGTTTTTGCCTTTCCTTCTTTTTCCTTTTTAATTTCCTTTTGATGCAAATAAAATAAAATATCTTCTTTACAAAAAGACATCAAAAAATAAAATAATACAATAATATAAAAAAATAATAATATTAATAACTACGATAAACCAGACACATACTCAGGATGACAAGCGAAACCTATATCATTTCTTTCACTTACGGAGATCAAAATAAAGAAGTATATATTATACTCTCAAAACTCAATTTACCAAAATCATATAAATATTCACTCTTGGTTTTCTTTTATTTTTTAAAAAAATATAGGACCATTACATCTTCCAAATACTACTTCTTCCGGGCTGCACGCGATCGTTTTCTGTTTTGTAGCGTTTATGGCAAATCTTACCTCTGGTAGTATTTCTACCAAACTCATGGTGCTTCTCTCTTTTAAGCTTACTTGGATTAATTCGAGAAAGGTTCGGAATCGTCTCTCAATTATATCATTGGTATTATGGTGGTATGTGTGAGAAATATTTGGTGTATAGATGTTTTTGTGTAGTGTTTGCATGTTTAAATGTTGTATGTTGATTTGGGATTGTGCGTCTCCTAACCAGATGGTTATTAATATTTAATTTCTTATAATCTGAAACTAATTTATTTAAATTTAGATTTAATATTCAAATTTTTAATTTTTATTATTGCAACTTTTAAATAATTTTATTGATTTTATTTTTGTAAATTTTTAAATAATTAAAATCAAATTCTTATTTAAAAATGACTATAAAAATATTTTACTTCAGCCAATAAAATTTAAATTAAATATTTTTAAATAAAGTGGTCTTATCAAGAATAGTTCAGATTATAATTAAAAGTATTTAAAATTGATTGATGGAATATAGTGAAAGCAATACTATTGATCATCATAAAGATGATAAAAATTGTGAATGTAATAAATGTTCTGTCGAATGTTTGAGTTCTCTTAACAGTGTGGACTTGAAAAGATTAGTTGAATACCCTCGTATCCAACATTTCTTTAACTCTTCAATTCAAAACTTTTACCACAATCAACATGCCTCATCGCTACTGTGTTACAGATGGTCTACTCGCTAATATCAATGGATACGTTTGACAATATTCTTTTTTGATGTTCTGGACATTATTAAATCAACTCATATTTAAAATTAAATTTCATAATGCTGCGTTTAAATACGTATACATATAAAAACAGTTGCTTTAATTAATAAAAATAATTAGCCGAAAAATGAAGGTAAAATATTTAATTAATTAAAGAATGTTTTTGTAGAACGACTTGTTTCACAATTTTTAATCAGTAAATTTTGAGTATAAATAATCTAATTTTAATTAATATCTTTCGAATAATTTGTGTTGCAACAATTGATCCACTGTTGATCTCTCATTCGGATCAATTCTCAAACATGATTCGATCAAATCTTTCATTTCTTCCTTTATCCAATTTGGTAATTTTTCTTTTATTTTCCCATCTTTTATTATTTCGTCAATTTGATCCAACTCGATACATTGAGACTTTCCTAATGGATTATTTATATATGTATTCATACAAGTGTAATTACTGTTTATAATATCGATCATCAAGACACCGAATGACCAAACATCCGTCTGTTGATTGAAGGATAAATTCTTTCTTATTTCCGGGGATAAAAACGAGAGTGAAATCTCTGATGCCTCCATTAACTCCCATGTCTTCTCTGATGATCCTTCTTCATCTAAATATCCAGATAAGGAAAAACTTCGAAACTTGAAATTATCATTTTCGTCAATCAGAATTTCGTAAGCTGTACATATTTTATAATTTATATTTAATTAGAAATATCTCACGTTTAATATCTTTAAAAATGATATTATTATCGTGATAATACTTGATTCCCTCGAGAATTTGTCTCGACCATTTGATGATTGTATCTTCTGTTAAATCCTCCATTCTGTTTCCTTCTTCCATTTGCTTCAACAATGTCGTCAATGTTCTCTGAAAATATAAATTTATTTTTTATTCTTTGTATTCTTCATCATTGTTTACTCCGCTCAAATATTCCATCGATACGTAAAGGTAATTCTCATCGTAATATAATCCGTATAATTTTACGGTTCTTGGATCAGATTTTAATATTGGATATTTGATTATTCCTCTTGAAAATATTTTACTAATTTTATCCTTAGAATATTTCATTATTAATGTATCTTTATTCGATATTCTATCTCTCCCTCTGTACAACTCGGAAACGAATCCTTTGTCAATACATTCACCTATGTCTAATTTGCCGTGCATCCTGTGAAAAAGATTCTTTCACTATTATTTTCATTATTTTATTTATTTTACTTCATGTAACAGTAATATTTTAATGTCGATTTCTCGTCGATGTTGTATTCGAATATTTTTTTATTTTTATCCAAACATTCATTCTTCAGAAATAATTGGAAGTCGTTCGGATCCGAACCAAATTTTTTCGCCAATTTCTCACTGATTGTAGAAACCAATTCCGTATTCGAATATTCGGGGACCAAACATTCTTTCTCTTCGAATATCGATTTGACCGAGAGTTTTCCACTTTTCCTTCAATTTTTGTTTATTTTATAATTTATAAATGAATATTAATAAAACTTCTTAATAATTTTAACAGAATCTCCGTCAGACAATTTGCATTCACCGATCGTTGATTCATCCTTCAATATTTCTGATTTTATATTTTGTGATTTATCCTCTTTTATATTTGATTATTTAACAATTAAATAATCAAAATTATCTGTGAACATAGAAATAATTCTTCTAAAATCTCCAATTGTTTTATATCTGTGTATCTGTAGTAATTTTGGAACATTTATATCACCTCTCACTTCAATAATCACGATTTCTCTGTAAATAATAAATATAAATAATATAATCAATAATAATAATATAAACTGATCATTGATCGAATGAGCGATCTCACATTCAACAGCGATATTTCCATCAGTGATGTACGGCAGCAAATATCGATTATCATCGAGAATATTTCCATTATATTTCAGTCTCATTATTTTATAATCATTATATTTTGCATTACATAATTTAGTACAAATCTTCTTTTTAATTTGCACAATATTATATCGATTACACTATGTAACGGAGTATTAGTCATATTTTTATATTTTTTTTAAAAAATAAAATGATACATCAAATTCGTTTTATTAAATGTTTTATACTGATATATAAATTTCTAAAAATGTAAAAATGTAACAGTGAAAAATTGCGTCCATAAAGTAGTTGTCATTTGGAACGAAGCATGACATTTGGACGCGGAACGTTTGGATCCACATCAATTTAGACATTATACGAATGACATAACATCTAGACGGAAACCGTGCCTCCACATTAAATTTAAACTCAGAGAAAATCAAAATTTTCTTTGTTAGGAGTCGTTTCGGATAATGTGAGCTACTGAAAATTATAAAGCTTTTAACTCCCTTTTATTGACTAATTCAAGTTCATTAACGAAAGTTTTACAGTCTTCTTCACTGACAACCGGATCGATTTTCTTTCGCTTGGTCGGGGTCATTTTGTCAATAATAAAGTAAAATAATGGGAGATCGATTAAGCGATGTTTTGGTTTTTAAATGCGCAAAAAAGATAACAAAGCGAAAGTTATGAACATTTAACATAATTCAAATTTTTATTAATAATTTTTATTGGAAATGAAAATCAACCCGTAAACTTTTATTTTTCATTGACTTTACATTTTTTTGAAAACTGGACACAATCACGCAACCAAAATTCATTAAATCACTCCAATAAAACAAACACACAATTTGAATTTTCGATTGAGAACAATTCAATATCTTTAAAAATATTCAATAATTTTCATACATATTCGGGCATATATTTGGAAAATTTCTGATAATTATCTTTAATTTTCTTTATTTAATTATGTTTTATTTAATTATTTTATTTATTTTACTTTTAATTACTTTAAACTTTGTTTTATGATTTTATTTATTTACTTAATTTATTTTTCTTTTAAAATTCAAAAAAAACTGTCAAAATATTCGCTCAATAAAATCAATTTCCGTTCCAATAGCCATGCACGTTTTTTTATTTTTCAAACAGCCACAAGCAACACACATACAAATATATATATATATATATATATATATATATATATATATTTATATAAACTTCAATATAAAAGTGTAATTAAGTTACATCTGTGGAAACTATTAGGTTGTATAATTTTTACGTAAGCATTTAACAAATGACAAGAGTAATAAGGCAATACGGAAATTTTGTATAAAAAAACTATTATATTTAATTTCTGTTTATTTTACTTTAAATTGTAATACTTTATATATAATGTAATTTGTTTTACAATTAATTCTTTCATTTTGAATTTTATTCATGATTTTATTAATTATTTATCATGAATTGTAGAAGTGATATAAATTTACTATTAAAAAAATAAATAATGAAGTTATATGTGAGATATTTATTATTCTGTATTACTTTTTAGTTCCGAATGAGCAAACAGCAAAGAGAAGAATGTAATGAGGAACCTTCTCATGAAGTAAAGCCTTTTAATTAAATCTATATTTTTTAGTAACAAATTTGTTTTATATCAATTTACAAACATTTTATTAAACATAACCACAGAAGCATTATCAAAGGTACTAAATTACAATCTAGATTTAATATGTTCATAATCTCAAGTATGTATTCAATTTTGTAATCCTAATTTGTGTTGTGTTGTGAATAAAATTTAGTTTAGAATTTGATCCATAAACGTCGATTTATATTTATTTAAGAGAATAGAATCGAGCTGTAAGTACAAGCTCCTTCCTAAAGCATCCTAATCAAGGTGATGCTAGACCATTCACTTGCTCTTTAAAAACGAAACTACAATGAATAGTTTAACTTAAACATTAGAATCACAGATTAAAATTGTTATAACTTCTGTGATATTTAGTAACGTAAAAATATTTTACAACGTAACCATCAAAAAACATATAACCTTTTGTACATAACCAACTCAAAGAAGTCAGTTAAACTCATAAAATTTTCTTGTGAGCTCAGACTAGTTATATAAATAAATTTGTGCTTTTTCAAATCCGTCATCAGATTCAAAGGTTAATTTTACTCTGGTAAGTCTTTTTCAACTTCTCATATTTCAAATTTTGAATGCATAAGATATTTGCGACACAGATATTGAGACTCGTGACGCGGAGAATATTACTGCCTAAGAAATTCTGAAATTGAGATTCTTCTTCTCTTCGTTTCAGACCTCAATAGCGAATTTAACGCAAATTTCAGATTATAATAGGTGTTTCCAGACCAATTGAGTGAACATAAAATTTTCACCTATTATATTTAATGATACATAAAAATTTTTGTGTGGAAACGTATATTTTTTTGTGATCTCATTTATACCTCAAAAATTGATCCTATGAGCATTTTAAAATTTTTTGAGCATTCCTGTAATAAAATCTCTTCATTTGGTGTTTGGTATCCAATATTCATTATTTGGAGTTGTGACGAAACCATTTTGAGTATCATTTTTCTTGTTCTTCCTTTTCTGATGTCCGCATTTATATTTTTTATTTCATCATTTTTTTCTACCATTTGACATCATGTGACTCTTCGCTCAATTCCAGTATTCTCAGTTTCGCATTTTCTTTCTTGGCTTCTTCGTGCAATGTCTGATGTTTAAAAAACAATTCGCACGAATTTCTTGACATAGCATCAGCATTTGAATGTTTTTCACCTTTCTAGTATAACATGTTCATACAGAGACCACTCCAAAATCGTATCTTTATTGGAAACTGAGGTTTTAAAGGATTCTTTGGGGTCATAATAAGTGCAATATTTTTATGATATGTTTGTAAAGAAATCTTTTTCCCTAAAAAATAAGTTTCAATTCAAGCAGTATTTCCTTGTTATGCAAGAATCAAATTCATGTTTATTCATTTTATGTGATCTAAACGCAATGGCCTTTTCTCTTCCACATGACTCATTCTGTTATAAACAGCTTATGTTACATCCAAATCTACATCGTTATCAAATATAAAGTATTTAGTAAAGTAAGGATATTGAAAAATTTGGGTTTATATCTTTTAGTTTGGGAAAAAATTCATCTAATTCTGAAGTCAAAAGCAGTTTCCTATCATTATTCTTACCACATAAATCTTCCAACGTATTGCATATCATAAGTTATTATTTATTAATTTCATGAAGTAATTTCTTAAGACAAAAAAACATATTAAATGTTTAATCCATGACGGATTTTTTCCTGTTTCAATTAATTTTACTTATTAAATAGAAATAGAAATAAGAAATGGAGATTTAGGAATGGAGATAGGAATGGAAATTTAGATAAAGGACTTTCCTAAACGAGTTTGTCCAACAAATTTGATTGATCCAATATTGGATTTTATCATAAAAGCTGAGTTAAACAGTACTTAGAAAATCCTTTAAAGGAGTGTGACAGACTCTTTTTTTGTCAGTGAGCAAAAGTACATGAATACATTCGTACCATGTTTCAGGCCGAAGCCTTCCTCAATATGTGCCCTTGTTTTTACAGGGGTTCTTTACTCGCGACCTACCCCTGCACCATTCAATTGGATGATCGTTTCCGCTAATCCCGACACTTTCACTCAAACCCTATCCACTCATCATTTGAGGATAAGTCTTCCTCCCATGATAAGTTGTTTTCATCCTCAGACGAGTCTCCAAACCCGCATTCTATATGGGAAAGAGACTATTTTTCGTCTACAGATGATTCATGGCCTTCGACTTCATCCTCTCCCCCGCCTTTGTTGCACTGTAATTCTATAATTGTATGATTGTAAGAGTGCATCTAAGGGGCTGGATCAAAGTCCTCGGTGACCTCAGGTTTCACAATTTCATATTACATGTCTTCCATCATGAGCGTTGATTCCAGAGGCTCCTCTATTTCTTTGACCACTTTATTTCTTATTCCTTTTGTATTTTGAAGAATCACACCATCTCGGTGATAGAATCATTGTAATGCCGAGTATTTTACATTTGATATTGAGCAGCCAATGGCAATTTTCCGCATCATTTTTGCTGGCATCTTCAAGTTTGTCAGGATATCAGTGCTTCTCTTTGGTCAAGCTCCGAGAGCGCCAACCTAGAGAGTATGTACCAATACTGTTGTCTCAGGCATTTCCCGACGGCAAGTCACCACCAAGTTCTCGTAGTGATCGAGATTCCTGGCGTAGCAATTTTCTTTATTCTTTTTGTGTCATACGGACACTATGTGTATCAAATACAAGTACTTGGACCCTGGCACATACACTTGTAAATCAACTCGGTCTCTCGAAGTTGTATATTGACACTCTGCATCTATGTGCACTGTGCAATCAAGATACTAAGTGATTTGTTCTCCAATACACTCGAGGACCGAGTTATGTCTATGATTCCAAGAGCCACCACCAAATGGACACCCGATCAACACGTGTATTAGAGGCTCTCGGGACATCATCGGAATTATTACTATGAGATATTTCTGACATCAAAACTTTTATTATACCACACAAAAAAATGTATAAATCTAATATTTAAACAAACTTATTATTTTTTTCAGAAACAATTTGTTTTATAAATCTTAAACGGATATAAATAAAAATACTTATAAATATTCATATTTGATTTTTTCATTACTTATATAAATCAATTTTAAATTACGATAACATTTTAAAATATTTAATCGTTTCATTTAATTTCATTAATTTTTTTTGAAAATCGTTCCACATAAAAATTATACATTTTACTGATCCATTTCACTGTAATCTAAATATCGAGGATGATATATTTCATAGGGGGAGATTTGTTGGGGTTTGGAGAGATACATATGAACACTTTTGATAAAATTTTGTGTAGAAAAAATTTAAAATAATTCTTTTAGTAAAATTAATTTCAAACAAAATAATATTTAGTTTAACAAAATTTGGAATTTAAAATTAAAAATATTTTAGTCTTTGCTTTATTTGATCAATTTTCAAGGCTGATAAAAACCACTTTATAAAAAGCAGCAAATTTAGTTTAGGTTGCCCAAAAAATTTTTTTAACAACTAAACAAAAAATGAGTCAAGTAAACTTGATTATTATTCTTAAATATATATGTTTATTATTTATAAAACCAAAAGTATCTCGTACGTGAGAAAAAGGTTTGGATTAAAATTAAAATTATCGTTCGTTTTGGAGATTCACAGTTTTTACTGTAAACTGTAAACTCGCACGAAATATTGATTGTGTTTGTGTTCTGTCATCAAAGAATTGAATTATTATCATTTTTGACGCGTTAATTTTTGTTGTTTAAAAATAAAGTTTCAAAAAAGAATTTGTGTTCATTATTTATATATTTATGTTGGCAGTCCTTCCTGATTAATTGGAGTCAGATTAAGGACTAAAGATTTGTATTTTTAAAAAGTAAATATTTAAAATTAAAGATTTTAATACCCAACAGTATTACGTAATATAATTTAAACAGTTGTGCGAAAATGATAATTGTGATTATCAAAATTATAATTATGAATTATAATAATTATAAATTATAATTTTAAAACAAATAATTATTATTATAATTATAAAAGTAATTATAATTATAAGTTACAATAATATATATATATATATATATATATATATATATATATATATATATATATATAT
>MQRK01223336.1:0-10457 GCA_001938485.1 Girardia tigrina | reverse complement strand
GACGTTGTTGGTCGCCCACTGCGTTCATCATCCTCCAATGATTGACACCCTGCCTGGAATCGTTGCACCCACTTAAAGACAGCCGTTCTTCCCATAGCGGCATCACCAAAGACGCGGTGTAAACGGTGCACAATATCTGCTGTGGGGGTGTCTTCTTTCCAGAGAAAATAGATTGTGAAGGACAGGTTCACTCTAAAATTTTTTGAAACAATTAATTTTTATAAAGAATCTCTAAAATAATGAAATATTAAAATCAAAAGTTTTTAAGCAAATTTAAGTAAAAAAATATACCTTAATTAATTTTAAAAAGTTATTTTCGAAAATAATCAAATTTTAATTGTAGAGTAAAAACTTATTTTGAAATTAATTGGGAAATAATGGATTTTTAAATAATTGATTTAAAAGAAATACATAAAGACAATGATAATTATGTTTCTACTAATTTTAAAAGTTATTATAATAATAAAAAATTGAATATTGTAAATTATTTTTGTATTTAAAATTTGTATGGTATTTAAAATAATTGTAGGTAAAAATGCTTTTAAATTGAAATATTGATAATAAATAAAACGTTAAAATCTTTTCTTAATTAAAAAACTTTTCCCAAATAAAAGAAAATAAGATTAAACTAATTCTAAAATAATAAAAAATCATTTCGGTTAATTTACTTAATTTACTTAATTAATTTACATTAATTTACTTACACTGTCAATACCGACAACAAGGAGACACTCAATATGATTGCCGCCAAATTGCTTGCAAAGATGGAGATGGTGCTTTTGCTTGACGAACAAGAACCGGTCAAACAACGGAACGACATCTCAGAATCAATGAAAGAACAGGTGGACCCGATGGAACAACAAAAGAGACGACCCGTCACTGGAGAGACAATGAACCGACTGACTTTTTCATCTATTGTAAAATCGGATACAGTAAAGATTCACAAATTGCAACTGCACAAAATGCAACTTTTCACAAATTGCAACAAAAATAGTACACCTTATTCATTAAATTCAACTTTTTTTCCAAAAAAAATACCAAATAAAAGAAAATAAGATTAAACTAATTCTAAAATAATAAAAAATCATTTCGGTTAATTTAGTAAAAATATGACTACAAAATTATATTGCTTTTAATTTAAATTAAATTGCAAAAAAGTGGTATGTAAATTTTCAAAAATAAATGGAATAAAAAATTTCAATTTTAAAATAACTTATCAGTATTTATAATTTCATATTTTTATATAATAATCTGACCAAAAAGAAAACGAAGAAAAGTTCCTTAACAAACAATTGTTATTAAAAAATTGTTTGAATAATTGTTAATTGTGTTATAAATAAAATGTTGGTGTTAATGAGTCTTAATCTCAATCAAGAACCCAACATAGATGATTGCTCGTTGAGATTTCACTGGCTCTTCCATACTAACCACAAGAGAGAAAAATGACAAAATAATACATTTGTATGTCACGCTCATGCCGACGGGCAGCCAACGAGAGTTCACCTCAATTACAATTGGTTGGTTCCCCCTCATGTCATCGTACACACACGCGCGTTACAGTCACGCACACGTGACCACGCCATATTCTCTCAGTCCGCGAACTTTTGGGACGCCCCTCGTACTTATACATGACCGTGTTTGTGTAATTTCGTTGATGTGTGGCTCCCGGAGATATAGGCATTTGCAGGATACCAACCTTGATAATCTTCCATTACTATGGCACAAAAAAATCTTTGGAGGAAAATTAACAAGTGCACTTTTCCCTGAAGACCGAACGGTAGTAGCAGAGTTATGACACTCGGGAATTTCTCAATTGACTCATTTTATATTATTTCGACTGATCATCTTGATATATTTTTTATTATATTTCGTTACTTATTAAATTCAAATTTCTGTTAAAACCATGTCGATTCCAAAACAGTAAATTCGATTATAAATTTCGATAACAAAAAATTCGTTCAGTAAATTGAAATCACAAAACTTTCTCAAATCGCAAATGTTCAAAAAATTTCAAATGGTATAAATTCTCAGAATAAAATTCTGAAATTGTTCTGACACAAAAAACAATCACAAATTCGTTAAAATATAATCTAATTCGAATAAATCTTTTTAACAGCTGTGAAGTATTGTTGAAAAAAATTTGATTTGATAAATAATCTCGATTAATCGACTCAAAAAATTCCAGGCTCGCTCTGATTGGTCTACCAATAATAATTTTACGAAACCGCAAGGCAATGTATGATAAATGCTCATAGTTTTTATCATTTTTTCCTGAGTGATAGTTTAGAGTCATTTGCATGAATTTCGACTATAAAAATAAGATTTTCTTCCATTCAAAATATGAAGAACCACACTGTCCATAAATTATCAGTTTTCTTCGAAATCATTAAAATTATCAAGCTGCTCATCATACATGGAAGAGTCAATCATCTTATTGTATGTAAGCCTCCTAAAATTTCACCAAATGTATCACATTACTTTTAGCAATATCTAAGTAACATTATCTGTCTTAGACTAAGACCTATGGGTTAAGAAAATCTTATACCTTTCAACTCTTATGATCATATTTCCAGGAAAAGGTTATTTTTTGTTCCATTTGCACTGTACATGAAATTCATGGTGAACCACAAGATTGATGTATTGTTAAGCTTGGATGCCTTTCAATTATTATATGTGGAACTTATGAGTACCAATTTTAATGATTAAAATCGATTTAACTTAATAAGATAATTTTTTGATTTGTATATGAAAATATTACATGAAATAAAATTGGGGGTCAAAACCTGTAAATTAATTTTAAGGTAATAAATGACGAAATAAATTTTCAAAAAATCAAAATCCTAAAAAGGCTATTCAGATACCCTGGCTGATCTCAACAGCACCCGCCATTAAGATACTATGAACAATCTCAACAGCACCTGCCATCAAGATATTATGAACGATCTCAACAGCTTTCGCTATTCAGATATCTTACGAATATCCAAACAGCTTCCGCCATTTAGTCAAAAATGTCCGACAACAATGAATGAACTCTAAAAGTCCAAATCATCGCGTCTTAAAGGGCTGAAGTTCAAAAACTAGCAGTTTAAACCGCTCGAATTCGTACGCTTCCCCGACCGTAAATTAAGTTGTCTACAAACGATTTAATACCAACACGTAAATCTTATAACATGATTCAAACATCCAAACTATTTTCATAGAATGGTTAGAGTTTAAATATATGGCCTAGCTACATTCATTAAGTTGCCATAATAGATAATAAAATTGCCTCTTTACGAGGATGGCAATCTCAATGACTTAAAAGCCTTCAAAAATGGAAAAAAATGTTTCTGTTATGGGCCATCATGTTCGTATTGATTTTAATGGTTGACTAAAATTAAATAATCTTATATTTTCAAAGAATTAAAATCTTAATTTCTGTCCCGAATATTTTTTTGTGTTTGTTGTGGAAAATGCCTTTTGTAAAAACAAGTTGTTTAATGGATGCTCGTAGGAACTGACAACRGAAGAGCTCAAGATGGCCCAGGAGTCCGTGGCATATGGATGCATCAAATACGCCGATTTATCTCACCACAGAATCCGAGAATATATTTTCTCGTTTGACAAAGTGAGTTTTTCGAATTTATTTAACCTATTTATATATTGTTTATACAATTATTAATGTTGCTAAGAAATACTAAACTGATATTTGTTAATTAATGCATCGATAATTTCAAGTTATTTTCTTGCTGAATTCTTATTTTGCTTTTTAATGATTTGTTCTTAATGAAACTGTTATTTTTTGCCGATTTTTCTTGAGGTCGCATTGAGACAAATGTGTTTTCTAGTGACAATTAGCGAGTTAAAACAGTCTTTTATCACTGAATATTGAAATCGATCTGCCGACTGTTTTCATTATTAATAATAATTGTTGTTATTATTACTCATATTTGAAACATACGAAAATAACGACTTTCATTTGAATATTTTCTGTCGTTTCCTTTTGTAAATTATTTTTTAAAATTTAATTCTTAAAAATTTTAGAACAGAGTTAAATAGGAATTTCAAAAGTAATGATACAATTAACAATTTTTTTGCGTAAATTTATATCTGTTCTTTTCTGTGCCCCCCCGACTCTTGTATGCTTCTGTTCAAATCTATTATTATTTTGAGTCACAGCATCCTTGTCGCTCCTGGGTCTGTTCTGCGTTCCGTTCTCTCTCACAACGTTTATCTGATCCTCTTAATCTCGTGTATCATTTTGATCTTTTCTTTTATTTGTTCTACTCCTTTTACATTATTCACCCGAACTTCTTTCTTGATATCCCTGTCATCACAACAGTTCATTAATAATGTTTCCATTATGCTTTCTTTTGACATGTTATGTTGCATAATTCTTTCTGCCATCCTTTCTATTTTTTCGAAAAAAAACTTCAGGTATATCATCCTTTATCCTATACCGGCAAGCTTCCGAGCAATCCTCAAATAGCGAAGATGTCCTACCAAATGCTTTTCGAAGTCGATTTTTATAACCACTTATCGACTTGTCAACGGTCTTATATTTTTCTTTATGTCTCTGTCCAACAGACACAAGACAATGACATCTTGTTTCATTTATATATCAAGCTGCTACAAAAGTTTTTTACGAAATCAAATAGTTTTCTACAAATTAATTTTAAAATTAGWTGTTATATAAATGTAAAAAATAGTTTAATTGTGTTAAGAATATTTTTTTAAAAAATACAATAATAAATATTTTTAAAATTTTATAAGTTGATTCTTCTTTGACCTTAGCCGTTGGGCCGTGGGTGCACCCAATTATAAACAAGCCTTCGCCACATCTTTCTATTTGTAGTTTCTTTTCTTAGATATTCCATTCTTTGAAATCGTCCATCCATTACCTCTTTGGTCTTTCTCCTTCCACTCTTCTCTCCATCATAACCTTTCCTAGTGCTTGTTTTCTTACTTGATGTCCGTAGAATTTCAGCTTCCTTCTCTTGATGATCTCTTCTATTGATTCCGGTCTTCTACCTAGTATTTCTGTCACTCTCCTCTAACAAAGTCATTTGTCTTCTTTTCTTTCCACGTGATCTTCAGTATTCTCCTGTAGTACTTCATTTCAAACGCTTTAAGTTTATCCATGCTCTTCTGATCTATTGCCCAACTCTCGCATCCGTAGAGGAGTGTTGCCCAGACAATAGAGATCTTTAATCTGCTCTTGAGGTGGATTTCTTTGAGCTTAAAAACTGTGGTCAGTTTAATCATTGCGCTTGTTGATATCCCAATCCGGCTTCTGATTATTTCTTCGTTTCCCCCAATCTCTGTGATAGTAGAGCCTAAATATTTGAAACTCTTAACTTGTTCCAGCTTCTCCACTTCAATGAAAATCTCCAGTTTAACCTCGTTGTTATGGTTTCCTGAAACCATTACGTTGCTTTTTTGTCTGTTGATTTCCATTCCAAATTTTTTTGACTGTTTTTGACTAATCAGTCAATATAATATTTGATACACATTACGCTCCAGGTTTGCTGTGATCAAATTTTTTCTTGCTTTTGCATAGCTTAATTTTTTAATCAATGTATAATAACTCTGGCTAATATGAAATTACAAGCCAAAAATAAGCAGAGTCTGCCGAACTGCTATATGTATGAATTCCTTTTCAATTTTTTTTCTCTAATAGTCTTTTTTGCATCAGTCAAATTGCATCTGAATTAATATTCAATCAGTTTAGAAGTGAAAAATTCAGCTCTTCTGTCATATATGGCGGGTCTTTTTCTAGTATTTTATATTTAGATTCAGAAAAAACTATCCGTTGAAATGTAAACATCACTTTCAGTTTTTTTTATCATATTTATTAGTTCAATTCCTGTAATACAAATTTGGCTAACTATTTTTCACCTATTTCCCATGGTCCGATTAAGCTGAAATATCGTACAAATGTTTAATCCCGATGACAATACATAAATCAATTAAAATATTATTAAAATATCTTATTTCCTATAAAGCATGGTTTTTTAAAAAGTTTTATTTTTCTCCAATAGTTATTTTAATTAGAGTTCTACAAATTGATTTTTGGAATCTTTTGAAAGTGTTGATAGAATAAGATCTGTTGTAGATCAAAATGTAGATCAAATAATTCCCTGAAAAAACAAATAATGAAACAGTGCATAGAATGACCATTCTAACTTTAAATTTCTGAACACTATAAGTAACATAATTTGATTGATAATTCTAAAATTCAACTCTATAAAGAATAAAAAAGATAAGAGTAATAGTGATCTAAACATTTGGAGTGTCCTGATAAGATACTGACGACCATGTAATCTTAAAATCAATTTCTATATGTTATGCCGAATTCACGAATTCGGCAACTCTTAATTTTTTTTAATTCAATTATGAAATTGATATTAATATTTATTATGAAAAAGTATCAATTTAAAATGAAAAATGCTTTTTAAATACAAATGTTTGAAATTCAGCTTGCCACCAAGGAAGAAGTTTTAATAACTATGTAAAAAATATTTACATTTGAAATTTATTTTGCATAATAAATTATGATTTTTTCATATTTAATTTATTTTTTTCATTAAATTGATAATTTTTAATGATAAATTGAAATTTTTAATGATAAATTGAAATTTTTAATGATAAATTGAAATTTTTGTCATATTAAATACAGAATTTTGGATATTAAATTGATATTTTCTCATTAAATACATATTTTTCATACCAAATACATATTTTTTTCATGTAAAACGCATATTTTTCACATTGATTTGATTTTTTTAATAAGAAGTACATTATCTTTCATTTTAAATTGAGAAATTTTCATTTTAAATTAAAAATTTTCATATATTTAGTGAATTTGGCAAAATTGACTAATTCATAAACCCGGCAAAATATTTTGCCTAATTCGTGAAATCGGCATTTTTTTGCCTAGTTCACGAATTCGACATAATTCGGCATAACATATACATTACAATGAAAAATATTTTTTTTACTAAAAAATACACTTACAGTTATCCACCTCAAAGTAATCACGACAAGTAGTATGCAGCGATTCCATCTGTATCTCCAGCTTTCATAGCAGTTTTAGACATAAATTTCAATCTGAATCTGTGATACATTCACGGCTTTTGAACTTCCTCAATGACCTCCCTTCAAATATGATTTCTATTAAGAATTAAATAATAAGCATAGGACAAAGGAAAATGAGGAAATAGAATTGTTTTTGTCATTAACCATTGAATGTCTTTTGAGAATCAGAAGTTATAAAGCTTATGGATAAGAAAGGTAGATATGTATACATGTGATCTATGTGAGCTACTGAAAAGGTCAATCTCGCAAGCTTCTGTCAACAAATATTCGATTTGTAGTAAGCTTGTTCGTTAAAACATCTGGAATATTACACAAGTTAAGTTAAAAAGATTTTCCATTTTGATTATACATCGTCACACTCACCAAAACTTGTAAACGAAGCAATTAAGCTGGGTTGGGAAATATTTTTGCGATCGGTCTTATTAAAGTACTCGATTACTACACGTGATACCTTATCGGCTCTTCACTTCTTGCAAAATAGCTGGACAGCATAGTTTTTTGAGTGGCACTTATACATTGCAATGCAAGTGGGTAAATGAGCACCATTCAAGGGACAATAGTGAACGGTATTATGATGAAAGTTACGTCATTATCATTTGATATTAGAATGCGCCTAATTTTCAGACCTCCAGGTTGCTTGATATTATTATATTTGTTATCTATTTATTAATTAGCTGCCATTAAATATTATCAAATATTGCCACGTCTTATAAAATTCATTATTGTATTATGATTAAATGGCTGACATGGACATCTGAGTTTGTTGTAACATCCTATTTCAATTTCAGATGCTCGAAGATAAAGGCAACACGGCAGTCTATTTGTTATACGCTTACACACGAATTAGGTATTTCTTTTAACTCGTTTTCTCTTGTTATGATATTTTATCCAAGTGGAATATCCCGAAACGCATGTGTATCAAATGACGATCTCCGCGAATATTTGTCAACGAATAAATTGACTTTCGAGCACGAGAAAGAATGGAAACTCGCGAAAGCAATCACTAGATTTCCAGAAATCTTGTTGAAATTACACGACGATTTACTGCCACATTCTCTTTGCGATTATCTCTATGAATTGTGTGGAGTATTCACAGAATTCTATGAGGCCTGTTATTGTATTGAGAAGGACAAGGAGAGCGGAAGTGTCATCAAAGTCAACAAATGGCGTATCGTCTTATCGGAAGCGACCGCTCGAGTTTTACAAACTGGGTTTTCAATTTTGGGACTTAATCCAGTGCAAAGGATGTAACTGATATTAATAAAACTTGGAATTTTTGTGTCTTTGTGCCTTTTATTAAATTTTGATAAGTTCTTTTGTGGCTTTAAATTGTTCTTCTAAAATGCTAAGTTCTCATTTGTTATCCTGTATCGTTTTGGGCTGGAATATAACTGATAAGGCTTTCTATTTTTCATTTATTTCAATGGAAATTCTAATAAGGAAAAATCATTTTTAACCCTTAGCGTCTCGAGTTCAAATTTAAAAACTTTGTTGTCAGGACGGTATCTATAATGTCTGAAAAATATTGTTAGGTTGGAACGAAAGTTTTGTCAGTAACTTAGCATTTTATTAAAAGCAAAAATTTTACAATAACAAAAGATCGTTTTCATTAATGTAATCGCCATTATTTTCGAACCTGAACAAGACAATTCTGCATCTGAAACTGGCGTTTTGAGGTCGAAGAACGTTTTAAGTACTGTTCCATTGACCGGAAAGCGATAATCGGTTGGGAAACGTCTGGGATATGTGATGAGTGCTTCAGAACATCTTAAACTAATTCTTCAAGTTTTTGGTGCATAATCCGTTGCAATCCATCACAGCTGAAAACGTGTAATCGCCAAGAACGGTAGTTAATTCTCAGATTTTTTTGCAATTTCAATGAATTCTTGCTGGACCTCTTAACCATGCTTATTTTTCTTGTTCAATTTTGAAGGCTCCGAGTAATGATTGTATGGGAAGTTTGGAGTTCAGTTGCCAGTTCGCGCGTTCGTAGAGTCGGATCTGCTTCAATAACTCTTGTTTTTTATCAATGGTTGTTAAGAGTCCGGAGAGTCTGATGTCGCGTGAAACATGAAGTCTGGTGATGTCTTGTAAACAAACACGATATGTGTTGATACCACGAACACAGTCTAATTGGGAGCAGTAAACTTCCAAGGTGATTGTTTGGCCAGCCTGAAGGAGTTCCCAGTGATTAGATCCCGATGATAATATGACCTTTTTTTGATGCGGATCACTTCGAATTGACCTGGACTCTTGATTTTCCCGTAAGTAGACTGCTGTTCGTCAAAATCCGTTGCAATCCATCACAGCTGAAAACGTATAATTGCCAAAAACGGTCGTCAGATCTCCGATTATTTGCAATTTCATTGAATTCGTGCTGGACCTCTTGACCATGTTTATTTTTCTTGTTCATTTTTGAAGTTTCCGAGTAATGATTGTATGGGAAGTTTGGAGTTCAGTGGCCAGTTCGCGCGTTGGTAGAGTCGGATCTGCTTCAATAACTCTTGTTTTTTATCAATAGTTGTTAAGAGTCCGGAGAGTCTTTATGATGTGTATTGTCGGTGCAGAATTTCGCATACCATCGGAAACATGTTCCTTCACTACTTCAGTATCTCGGCCGTTGGTAGTGTAAATGTTTTCAGACGCTTTGCTGCTGTACGACCAAGTATAAATTTGTGGAAAATAAAGTTGCACATTTCTTTACTCTATTTTGACATTTAACTTGTTTTTACTTTCGATTAGCTTTTTCAAAAATCAATATTTTTTCTAGAAAAGACTACAATGCGAATAATTTATCAAAATCATCCTAAGATTATATAATAAATAAAATTTATATAAGGCAAAATTAAGTTTAAATATTTATTTACAGTTTTTTAAATAACTGACTACTTTCATTCCAATCTAATAACATAATAAAATCCAGCTATTTTTAGTAAGAAAAACCTTTTAAAGTCGCGACCCAATATTGATGACCCCAGCTTTTGGCGACCCACATAACTTTACTGTGTTTACATTAATGAAGGAAATAAATTTAAAATTTATTTCAAATTACATTTTCATCGAGGCCGATGAGAAGGATGAGCCTGTTCCTTACATCGTTCCATAATGGACTTCACATCAACTTCCAATGTGCGATAACTTCAGACGTAAAGAATTTGAGAGTTGCAGCTTATTCCAATACTTGCTTGTAATTGAAACCATTGCCTCACAGTTATAAGATGATGTGGAAGGGAGAAGTACTTTTAATGTTTCGGTAGAAATAATTGGTGTGAGGAATATTTTAAATTTGGTATGTTGAAATTGGTTTGTTGAATTTTGTATGTTGAGTTTAGTATTTGGAAATGTGTTTCTCCCACCCAGATGGAAAATTGATATTTTAG
>MQRK01223331.1:30991-49045 GCA_001938485.1 Girardia tigrina | reverse complement strand
GACTGTTGCTATGGCGATCGCGACCGTTGCTATGGTAACCGCGACCGTTGCTAAGGTGATCGCGACCGTTGCCATGGTAACCCCGCGGGGTAACTGGTTACGTAACCACGGCAACCGCGCGATAACTAGTTATCGACCCCCCCCCGGGGGGGAGGGGTCTGCCGGAGAAGGAACATTTTTCCCCTACTTTCAGAAGAGTTATAGTTTCGATATTAATTAACTGTGATCAGACAAACTCGCATCGATTATCCATTTCTTTATTGATAATATTGATTTGAACAATATAAAGCTGTGTGCTATTTTGTGTTATTGAAAATAAAGTTTTATAGAAGAATTTGTGTTCATTATTTATATATTTATGTTGGAAGTCCCTACTGATTATTTGGAGTTAGATTAAAGATTAAAGATTTGTGTTTTCAAAAAGTAAAAGCCATGGTACTGCTCACCAGTGTGGGGAATTTATATAGGACAGGACTGGTACTTTTACCAACTGATAAAAAACAATTCTGATTTTCGATGTCCAAAAATTCCATTTTAGAACCTTTTGATCTTTTTTGAAATTTCATAAGTAGATTAGGCTTACTAATATCAACAAAGTGTCAACTGAAACAATATAAAATTGTCAATAGGAATGAAAGTTTTGTAAATTTAAAAAAATTCTAACTTAAATTAGTTTCATCATTCTCTAAATAGATATTGTATGGAAAAATAACAAAACAAATAAACAATGAATATTGTTATCATTTGTTAATAGAATATGATGTGGACATAACCACGGAAACAAACCTCGAGAAACTATATACATTTTACTATTGTTCTCTATTTCTATTTAGAGAAGCGTCATTGCAAGCAAATTTGATAGTCTTTTGAGGCTTCAAATGTATTATTAAATACAAACCTAACCACACATTAAAGCTCTTTTGGGAAATTATTTTACTAAAAGCCTTTGACTGTATTTATTAAAAATGAAGAAATTATATGCTCAATATATAAATCATACTATAATGATGAAATATTTTTGACAAAACTAAATGTTAATTTAATCGTCTTAAATTAGTTTTTATTTTTATAAAACACAGAATAAGATAAATAAATGTTAACTTGAATTTTATGATTATTAAATTTATAATTGAAATCTATTATAAATTTTATTCTATTGCGACTGAAATATTTTTTCTAAGACTCAGAAGGTCGAATTTCATACAACACACTTTCAGAAAATCTGTCTTCAGAACGATAGACATAAAATAAGGCAACTTTGCGACAAAAGTAAATCAAATAGTATTATAACGTCGTAGATGGAATTTTTCCACTTTAATCGACGCTGACATTCACCGTATAAGTCGACTTCAACCTTGGATGAGTTCAATGGATTTCCTTGAAAGCTTATTTCAGCAATATAATGCTATATGTAAGATTTTATAAGAGCGCCTATATGAGATCGCGGTTCATCACATAAATTTATTGTATCCTGAAATTTACAAATTGGGAGATAGTGAATTGAATATCGAGGAAAAATTGAGATATGAGAGTTTGACAATATTGTGCGAAAGTTGTGTTACGAGATTATATTAATTGCTGAATGCTCATTTTAAACAAAAAAAATAGAAAAAAATTATGTTAGTGATATCAACACATTTCTAAACAACCTCGAAGCCAAAATATGAACGAAACACCACAACAAATATTTCTTAGTAAAATTACATGTTGTAAGTTTTGTCTTCTTGCATAATATTCACTATTTCCATCACATTCAATTATCCAAACAGCTTTTCTGGTGGACTCAAGAAATTATTGGTTGATAAAAGATGTTATCTGAGTCAATTTATTTTTGTCTCAAAAATTATTCTTCCAGTTATCTTTTATTAAGTTTTTCCTTTAAGAACCTGCAAATATTTATATGTTCTTATTTCGTTTTGGAATTCTCCAAGATACTTGTCAGGAATATTTGGAATGTTTTGTGTTGATTTGGAATTGTCACTCCTACCCAGATGGATGATCAATATTTTAATTATTATTATTTGAAAATTTGTAATGTTTAAATTCATTTCTAATTTAAAATAATTGTAAAATTTTAAATAAGTTGATTAATTTTATTTACAATTTTTAAATAAATTGAATTAATATTTCTTCAATAATTAATAATCATTTTAAATTTTAACCAATAAAATTTGAAATAAGTTTTTTAACAATTTAAGTAATCTTCATTTACTCGGATAATAAAATTAAATTCATTAATTAATTAGAATGATGCAGTAGTACGAAAGTTTTGACAAAGATTGTCCTGATGGTAATCAAACTTGTAATATTAATAAAAATATTAAGTTATATTGATGTTCTTAATATTACTAATTATGCTTATTTAGAAGTATAACTTTGAAATCATATAACTCTTTTTATGCAGATTTTTATAGAACATTGTCACCAGAAAACCTTTAAAAACAAATCAAATTGAATTCTTAGTTTTGAGTTGAATATCATTTTACATTAATGATAAAACGATCCCCATATTATCAAATTGCGATTAATAAAATGTTACAAAATATCAAATAAATTACACATATGTACATTGTACGAAGTAGATTGAACAAAATTAAGTAAAAAAATTGATTAAAAACAAAAGGAATATCCTTAATAGGCAAGCTGTCTCCATTCAGTGCTGAATTTATTATATTTTTACTGTATAAGAAAATATTTCTCCTATAAAACTATAGATCTTGAATTCATCTAGGATTTTCAGTTTCGTTTGAAAATGGTTTTGGAACCCTTTTTTCAAACAAAACTTAAATTGGACACTAAAAACAAGGTAGATTTCTTTAAAAATTTCAACTGAAAAATATAATTTATTATTTCCACTCAGTTTACAAACTAATTTACAAACAAACATTACCTAGTGACCACAGATTCACGTTTGGTTTCAAAGTAGTCAAGACAGTGCCTATTGAAACAGGATATGAAAGAATAGGTTTACAGTTCCATGAGCTTATGATTGTAAGAAGCAACCCTATGTCATTTTTTAAAAATTTAAGACAAAATTATACGTAAAAGCTTAACAAAAAATTATTAATTAAACTAATTGATGAATAATTTAATAAATTCAAACTGTTTTGTTTTATATTAGTGGCAAGATTTAGTGCAAGAGGTAGAAATTATGAAGTCACCAAATCAAACGTCTTCAATCTCTCGTCAAGGCACAATATGTGCTGCCATTACAGTTGAAATTTCGATTTCCACAAATCACTTTGTAAATTGTTCGTAATGAAAGCATCACGATATTGCCACAATCAAATCATAGATGACGCAATACGCTTTAGAGCTCTCATTTGCCACGTGCATAACGGTGTGTCACCGACAATTATGACCTCATCGATGTTTATCAGCGATCATCATGTTGGTGTGCGCACACTCTCTCAAGGATTCACTTGAATATTCACTAATTAATCAATTATCTAATATAAAATCGATGCAACATTTTCAAAAGCAATAATAACCCAACGATTTACAAATACATTTATTTCTATCGTTATTAATCGCTAACACCAACGGAGCTCGGATAGATTTTTCGATAATTAATAATAATAAAAATAGAAAACGTCACAACACGATCACGATCGATTCGATCAATCAATGACTGTCAAATAAAAATTCAAACTCGAGCTGCTGTGGTCGAACATTTTCTCTTCGCAATAAAAACATTTACATACAAACAAAAAACATTTCTCTCATTCACACATTTTTTCTCGGCTGATACACAGAGACAGAGAGAGAGAGAGAAAGAAAAAAGAACGACACCGAGAACGATACAAAACACACAAATTTATAATTCCTCTTTTGTTTTCTTTTCGTCTTCTTCTTCCTCGACTTCCTTCTCTTCGTCTTCTTCGTCTTTATCTGATGCTTTCTTCTTGCCGCCTTCTTTGCCGTTACTGTCGACGAATTTCTTGAATGACTCCAGAGTTCGATCACCCTCGAAATCGATCACTTCATTAGATCCTTTGGGGAAATATTTGATGGTGGGGAAACTGTGGATGCGGATTCCTTCGACCTCGTTGGCAGTGGAGTCCATCTTGGCGATCAGAACATCAGGACTGTCCCTGTAGGCCTCACCGAGTTGATCCCAGATCGGAGCGAGCTGTTTGCAGTGGCCGCACCACGGAGCGTCTGAAAATTGTAATTTGTCTTAATAAAACGTCTTTTCCTTTTTTTCAAGATAAAAAATCATAAATTTTCATTTTTGGTGTACTCGGTTATCGGTTGTCATGGGTTTAAATTCACATTATCTCAATTTAAGTGTCTCAGTTTTTTTTCGATTTTATTAAAAATTTGTTTCTGCTATTTTTTTTTAATAATTTAAAAAATATTTAATAAATTATTTTAATTAATTTCAAATGAATTATTCGATTTTTCTAAATTCTATAAAATCGAATAATTTTTAAAAATAAATTTTAATAAAAGAAAAATTTAAGAATTATCAAATTTATATGGAAAAAATATTTGAATAATTTATCAAATATTTTAAAGTTATTCAATGAAGATGTTATTCACATAGCGAATGACGAAAAGTTCATTTGTTTCCATTATTTTACACAACGAAACTGGAGAGGACCCATTGTTTTTAATCGAAAAATTTTACTGATTCAATAATCTAGGCCACTGATTCTTTTTCTGTCGACCCCAAAATTTTAAAAAAATTCGTGAAAGGAATTTAATCTGAATATAAACTTTATATCAGACTATTTGATTGATCGCCTCAAGTGTTTCTCAGAGCCATGTTTCAAAATTACGTCCCACTCTATGTTCTTCAGCTCAGACAAAGTCAGGTCTTTCTATGAACTGATTTTAAAGGTAATCACATGTATGAAAAGAGCCTTGTATATTAACACGTTATCGATTACTTTTACTTTCCTTTTTCATCCTCATTTTTTTAGAAAATACTAAATACAAACAAACTTCTAAAATATTGTATTGGCATGCAGTTCCGGGCTGGGTTCAAAATTTAAAACAAAACAGGGAAGGTACTATTAAATCTTCCTTATCAAGTGATGAACTGATTATGGACGGCCGAAAAATAAAGGTTTCGAGTTTTTTTTTCATCCTGATCTTTTTTGTTTCTTACTGTTAAAAATAATTGAAAAAATTCAATTGACAATTTTCGACATCAAAGATGAGTTTGTTGAATTGTTCAAACATAATAATATCAAACACAAAATACGAAAATCCAAATAATTATTTTCCCAACAAATAATTAATTACGTCATTATTTTCTCCTTCGAAAAATTATTAAAATATTTTTATTTCCAATTATAGAACGATAACAAAAATGAAATCTTTCATCAAATCACATAGACGGACATAAAAACCAATTTAGATATTCATTTTCCCGAGTCAAATTAAAACGGCATTCAATTTCCAAAATAATTCATCAAATAATTAAATTCATCATCATAATTAATCATAAAATTAAAAAATCAATATCAAATTATTTCCATGGAAGAATATCCATCATAATATTCAATTTCAAATTTAAATTTGAAAATCAATATATTAATTATAATTCCGTGAAATTATTATTATATGGAGAGATAAATGACTTACAAAACTCGACGAAGACTGATTTGTTCTGGTCTCTCGCCACGGAATCGAAATTCTTGCCCACCAACACTCGCACGGGGTTCTTGTCCCAATCCTCGGGGATTTCCTGGCTCATTAAATGCGGTTTGACTTTTCCATCGAGAACGCTCTGCACAAATCGGTTGAGATTCTCACTGGAAATCGTCGCGTCTTCCGGCCGGTACTTCACCATGTCCTCGTCCAACTGAATGACCCGGAAACTGGGCGTATCGGCCTTGGTCATGCCGAAGAACTCTAACACGCGATCGTTGTCCTCTTCGTCGGTGTTGATGACGACGAATAAGATCTGTCCGAGGAATTTCTTGGCCGACAATTCGAATTCCGATTTCAATTTCGGAAAATCATCCGATTTCTTGCTCATGAAACTGAGAACGTGTTTCTTGATCGGTCCCCCGAAGATCTTGCCCGCCGTTTCCTGGTTGAACTCGATGACAATCGGTAATTGATATTTATCGATGAACGATTTGATGTCTTTCTCATTCAGATTTTCAGTCAAATCATTGCGGCCTTCGTCGAATTTCTTGAACAACACCACGCTCTCATCCACGGACACTTTATACGCGTCAAACACCGCTTTATCGCTCGTTATTCCGAACACGACGTCGTCTTTCGCCTCCGCGACCGCCTCAAATGCTTTGGCGGCGGCCGAATTTAAGTCCCGGAAGAAGCCGACGACTACCACGTCCTTGGAGTCGATGAGGACCTTGGCCTGGTCGACCGAGGTGACTGTGGCGGNTTCTTGTCGAGCCACGACACGATCGTGTCGGCCGTGCGTCCGCCGCCGTACTCCATCACCTTGCCGTCCTTGAAGAACTTGAGTGTCGGGTAGCCCTGGATCTTGTACTTGCTCGCCAAATCGTTCTCGACAGTCGCGTCCACCTTCGCCAGTCGCACGCTCGAGTTCTTTTCTTTGAGTTTCGATGCGGCCGAGGCGTATTCTGGGGCGAGCGCCTTGCAATGTCCGCACCAGGGCGCGTCTACAATCAATTAATTAATGATCAATGGTGTTCGGTCGATCGACAAGTGTCTTACAGAATTCCACGAGGATGTATTGATGCTTCTCGAGCGCTTCATTGAAATTGGTATTGGTCAACACGAGCACGCCTTCTTCTTCGGTGATGTCGGCGTGACATTGCCATAAAGCAATCGACACCAGTAGAATCGATAGATATTTCATAGATATTTCAAATGAGGAAAGTCGATTATCAAAAATGTATATACGTATTGGTTTACTACGTGTATCGAATGTGCATGAGATTTAGTGCGAATAAACAAACGGATTTGTGTTTTTTTACTTTAGAATTTTTATTTTTTAATTTAATTAAATTAAAATTTTGTTTAGTTTTTTTATATATATTTTTTTATGAAAAGTGATAAAGTTTTTTTTGTTGGCAAAGAAAAATTGTTTTGATTTGATGCATCAATTTGTAAAAGACACATAAAAATACAATAGATAGTTTCGAGAAAATATGAGAAAGAAAATTATTACTCAATATTTTCACGATTGAATTTTACAAAAGATGTTAGTTGAAATTGAAATGATTCAATGTGGAGAATTTTGGCGGATAGTTTTACAACAAATTTAAGATGTGTTGGTTGATATCCTAATGAAATTTATTTTAACTAAAATTTTATTTTATAGAATAAGCGAAATCAAATTAATGAGTTAAAAAATATATAATTTATTATATAAATTTAAAATAACCGATAAAAAATGGGGAAATAACATTTGATTTTCGCTCAAATAGTATTCAATGAATTCAAGATTTAAGTTATCATTGTCGAAGAAAGAATATAAACAATGAAATATTATTTAATTGAAAAAAGATCTAAAAAAGAGATCCATAATAAGTGTGTAGGAGCAGAAATGTTCAAACAAATCAACAACATACAATGCTGCAAAGAATAAATACAATCCAAATTCAGAAAGCAAGACAAACGAGATGTTGCGAAAATCTGGAAAACCATTAATATTTAAATTTGTAATAATAGACGTGTGACGAATGGTATTGGAATTGTGTTTATTCGTGTGTCCCAAGGAGAACTGCCACATAAGTAACAAAACTAATGGATGGCTACAACGGCCTTTATTAGTTGATCATCGAATCCAATGTCGTGGAACTATGAGTATTATAAAGAGCAGAAACGGAAAGACGTAATGGACTTTTGAACATGATATGTCAGGGTCTGTCTGTTTAACTGATGAGAACTGTCCAGGAGTAATCCCTAGGGTGGTACTGAGTTTTCCACTGGATAATATCATGGATAGGGGAGTGTATCTCTACTCATTTCCAAGTTACACTAAGTGTGTTTATACAGCCTAACGTCTTCAGAATCACGGAACGAAGGAACAAGACTGGTCATTTCTATGGCTGTGCCGGATTTGTGATATGTAAGTAGCTACTTCTGCTAACTTTAAGAATAGTTTTAAGATTAGCTAGAAATTGTACATATTAGAAAAAAGAGTTGCAAATAATAGACAACTACTAATTATTTATTTTAAATATTTTATTAAAATTTGAACAAATAAACATATAAATACAAACATATATGAAAAAAGAATATAGTTTTTAATTTCTTAAAAATCATAATTTTACTTCAAAAAAGTTACTATTGAAGCATTTTCTGGAAGGAGACTACTCTTGTGATCACTTATTACTTCACCTGCCACACTAAATAATCGTTCAGATGGTACACTAGTCAGAAGTGATCCCGTGTACACTAGAGCTACTTTTGTTAAATTAGGAAATCTGTCTTTATTATATTTTCTCCATTTCAGGGGATCTTTTGTCCGTGAGAACAAGAGTTCAGAAAGGTATGCGTATAATTCTGACTCGATATGTGCTGTTTCTCAAGGGTGTTGACTGGATGACCTTATCAACATAATCCTAAAGTATAGATCTCACCATCCCTGATTTCTTAGTGGGTGGTTCAAGAGACTCCGTTAATGTGGTTTAAGAGGAGGAAATCAACATAGAACTTGTTGAATGAATATTTTTAACAGAACTAAAAGACTGGTATTTATAGCTATCATATTGGACAAAGAGAAAATTTTTTGTTTTTGAAACTAGGATTTATCATTGTTGCCACAGTGTACAATCGTTCCTGTTGAATGTTAGAAAAACGTTTACTGAGTGAGTCCAGCAAAGTTGACTTCATTTTTTTAGCCCCTCGTCATTTCCTACTTTTGTTAGGATGTTGCGCTTAACCTAGGAATTATTAGTGAAATACGTGCAGCTTCTGTACTAACCTCAAACGTGCATTCTTCGAAAAGAGCCAAAAGTGATACTGCAGTTTCAGCTATAGTCCACTGATTAGCATTCAAAAATTAGCATTCAAAGATGCAGCACCATCCACCTCAGAACAATAGACCCTAAGCACACGGTGCTCCTCACACAAACGAATAAGCATATAATATGTCGAATTACAACGTTTACTTACGTCTTGAAACAGCTGATTTTGCAGTATATTAATTTATGCAAAGTATTTATTGTGGAGGAGATGTTAAACAAAGACGGTAATGAAGTTCATGTCCTTTTTACTAGAAGCATTCATTTTTCGATACATTGCTTTTAGTTGTTTTTTAGCACATTTGTACACCGGTATACCATGACAAATCCGGCTCTAAACCGGCAAAATTATGACCGGAGCCAGATTTGTAAAGAAGGTTGAAAACCGGCTCCGGACGGATTTGAGCCGGATTCCAGAACAGCTGTCGTCATTTCTCAGTGGGAAAACGAAGCATATCCGTGTATGAAAGCTGACACTTGCATTCAAATCCATGTGATAAGATCAGAAAACTTTGTAGTTGTCAAATGGTTTCTACCCGATACCGAGTCTATGATTCCCTACCAATATTTAGTAGTAATTGTAATACACAGTTATCCGTCACATTCGGGGAGACTTAATATTGGGAATATACTTTGATCGCAGAACGATGCTTGTATCGTGGTCGCTGCACTCCGCTCTTGCTGTTTAGTAACCAAGTTTTGGATAAATCTCAAAAACTCTCAATTTTGGTGAGATTAGAATCACACTCAACCATCTTGTTGACAACCAAAATCTTTGGTCCTAATGAGGATTTGTTTCCATTCTTATAAGAATAGTTAGCCGCAAAACGCGTCCTTGACCATTTCGTCATCATGCCATATGTCCTGCACCACTGGGAATTCTTCGAAATCGTTATGATTTCCTCCGAGTCGACAATCAGCTGAATTATTCTTACATGAAAATTGTTTATTAAAGGCTTCATTGAAAGTGTCTGAAGTTTTGTTTTTTTGGGAATTTCGTGCGGTATTATTATCCATTGATATACCGTCAACGGAATCGTGACAATTCGGAGAACTCACAAACGTATTGTTGGGGCCCTAAAATTAAATTATCAATAACATAATTATAATTTGTTTTTAAAATCAAAAACAAAAACTTGGATACCCTGCAAAGGAAAAATAAATTAAATAAAAAAGATTTAAATAAATGAAAAGTAAATGACGACGAATCCCTTCTTAACTTTCCTTTGTTTGAGCAAGCGCTCAGTAACTTTTGGAAGCTTTCAGGGATGTAATTCACAAAAGAAATAATTTTATCTCCAAAAAACAAAAATAATTATTATTAATGTTATTATTATTGTAATCATTATTATTATTATACTTTATTATTGCTATTATTATTTTTTTTTCGTATTATTAGTTATAAATATAATTATTACTAGTGTGATTATCATCATTATGAGGGGTTAATTTAAATTAGCATCTCGCCACAATAATTTATTTTGTTATTTAAAGAAGATACTAAATTTTTAGTTGTTATACAGGTTTGGCTCAAAAATTTCTGCCGATGAATAAAGCTTTCTAAAATTAGTTCTATGCATTCGCGATCAATGAAATTTTTACCATGTACTCTTCAGTAGTTTTGTTAACAATATATGTTAAAATTTTCACAAGTTGAACAGAACTTTTATAATAAAATACTGAATATGTATGAAATTAAACATTGTTTAAATCTATTACGAATGTTTTTCGTTTTTCTAGTGAGTATTCGTATTGAAAATGCAGTTTTCTAGAGAAGATATTAGAGAAATCATTTATTACAACTGGAAGAGAGGACTGTCAACTGCCAATAATCATAAAGAAATCAACTGCATTCTTGGTGAATACACAGTTGGCCTCAGAACATGCTCCGACTGGGTAGTAAATTTAATAGTGGAAACTTTGTCTGTGAGCCACGTAGTGGACGGCCATCATAAAATTTGGAAGAGGAGGTATTAACTGTTCTCAAAGAAGATTCGCGAGCTACAACAAGAAAAATTACGTGGAAAAATTGAATGTAGCCGTTTTTGAAAAACGGCGAAGACGAATGTCTCATGGGAATCTCTACCTCCAGTACGATAATGCGAGGTCCCATATGGCTACCAGCACACAAGAGAAGATTATTGAGCTTCGTCTCAACATTCTTGAACATCCACCATACTCGCCAGGTTTTCCCCCCTCGGATTATTACCTTTTTCGACCAATGAAATCTGCCTTGCAAGGAAAGGATTACGCCAGTTCATCTGCTGTAATACGCGATATTCAATAATGGGCTGACTCAAAACCGCAGCTATTTTTTCCAGGATGGCATCAACAAGTTACCGGGAAGGTGGTAACGATGCATTGAGCATGATGGTGAATATTTTGAAAACTTATGTGACGTTGATGATTAAATACTTTGTTGATATTCCTTTGTTATTGAAATTTCGGCAGAAACTTTTGAGCCAAACCTGTAATTTGAATATTATTTTGAATTAAATCAATTGACATTTTGTGATATCTTGATTTAAAATAAAAATTTGCATTCAATGAACGAACAATAAATCTCCACATTAAAATGTGTCTAGTACGAATTCAAAATCCCCGAGTCTCTAAGATGTACCCACGTCGACCGAATAGAAATCAAAGATTTTAAAATCCACAATAAATGGGCCAAGCACAATCAATAACTCTGGTACTACCGGAATGTCTTTTATGCAACATAGAGACTGGTGAAACAATAACTAATTGGTAACAATCGCAATTTAAAATGAAAAAAGTATCAATTAACTAGTAAATCAAAAATATTTTTCTAATATCCATGCTTCATACGGACAGAACGCTATTTGGCCAACATAATTTTTTTGTAATCTTTTGTAGAATGGAAAATTACTATTACATTTTTTAATAAATTTATTGTTATTGGTAATCATTTAATTGAAAAATGGAGATGTAAAGATTTTTTGTACATGTATAAAGTTTTAAATTGCAAAATATTTAAATAAGTTATTAGTAAAAACATAATAAATTTATTATTTCCATATATATATATATATTGAAAGCAAGCGAATATAAAGCAAAGAAAAATTCAAAACATTTCTTTTTTATACAGTTTAAACCAGTGTGTCTCCAACATGGGATGTACGTATAACCGGGGGTAATTGGAATTTTAAGAGTGGCAATTCGAAAGTTGACTCATCCAAAAACAAACACGCAAAATTTTATGATGATTTACGCTGTGTTTTCTTTGACGCAGTCGACACAATGTAATCAAATCTAATAACCACCGATATCATTAATACATTGTCATTGCAGCAGCAGTCGACAGGCGGAAGATTTAAAAACATTATCATGCTTTCTGATAGTAGTTTTATAAGATGAAATAATATAACAATTTAATATTCATAGAATCTTTTTATTTATAAAGATAAAAATATTTAAAAATTTAAATGTAAATTTTTAGATGAAACTCAATAATTTTTCATTTTCAAAGTTTTTTATCTTCTAATATTTTGAAAATTTGCTGCTTTTTCTTAACCATTACCTAGTTTTACTTTGATGAACAATCAAATTATGTGTAATTATATTCCTGAGAAAAGGAAGGGGAAGTGGAGGGGGCTTTAACAATTTTTGGTCGATTTTTGTTGGACATTGCACAAAAAGGTTATGAAATATTAATCTAAACATTTGTGAAAAATCTTAAAATGTTTTTTTGCAAAATTTTTTTTATTTACTGGTTTGATCAAATTTTCACATTATTAATTATTGACATCGAAAATAATTTAGTGCGCAAAGATTTAAGAAAATTGATTGAGTAAAAAGCCTTCAAAAATAGGTTTCTAAATTCCATGGATACATATATAGAAAGTAAGCTAATAAAACAATGGAATGGAACTCGTTAACTACAACAAAAACGTGCATCATCAGACTGCATTTATTTTCAAAAAATCTAAAGCTTTATTTTTATTTAAATTGTCATCCCATTGTAGTTTTATTAGGACTATAAATTCGGGGAAATATTCTCGCTCCAAATCCGCATTGGTTATTACCCGCAATCGGTTTGTGGGCACTGACACCCAGATATTTCACATCGGTCGGGCATTCTTTATTCAATGACATGTGGGCATGGAATTGATTAGAAAGATGAGCATAGTCGGTTAGAATGTCGGCATTGAAGCTGTATTGGGTTGTAGTGAATGGCGGTACTGGAGCGTACGGTAATCCTTGCTCGAATTCCGGATACGCATCTTTGCAGTTTGGATGACAAATTCTATCATTCATTCGGTTTTAGTGATTTTAATTGTAATTTCGGGAAATCTATGACAACTAATTTTATTGATTGTATTTTTAAATTTTAAATCAATACAATTATAAAAGAGTTTTTATTTTGTATATAAAATATCATTTTACTTTGACTTGAGAATTCCAGTTTGAAAAAAGAACTATTTCTTTTTTTATTATATAAAATAAGTGTAAATTATTTTTTTAATGTATCTTTTGATACAAAGACAAAACTATAATTTGTGTAGAATTGTAAAACTGATAGTATAATTGCTAATAATCATAATTAAAAATCTTTAAAAATATACCATATCTGTAAGAAAATCTTTTGAAGCACATCACTTCCTCAAATAAGGCTTCGTATATTCGGTCCTCACCTACATACCTCTCTTTGAGTGCATCTTCTGAAGTGCATCCGATATTTTTTACTGGTAGAAGCAGCTCCCTACTTAATGAATGTCTCAGATAAAGAATTTTTTCTTCATTGGATCCATCGGTATCTTGAATACTTATCCTCAGAACCCTTCTCCATATCTAAAAATCTTTAAAAGTTCATGGATGGACACTTTCGAAGAACAAAATATTTTCAGTTTCTACTGGATTTGATCTCCATGGGAATCTCAGGAGTCTATATTATGATATACAATTGTACATCATCAATAACAATTTCACAATAACAGTTTATTTTTAATTCTTCCACCTTATTCCAAAGTGTGAAAATATTCGCCATCCTTTCTAGGAGAGACAAGTATAAAGTTTTGAGAAAACAGTGGGAATGCATCGACCAAATTCTCGCCATTTTTTTTGCAATGATCTTTGCTCTCTCGAACCATCTTTGCACATCTTCATCACGCGATAGCTTGTAGTTTCACCAAAAATAGAACACCAAATGAAAACGCTTTATTAAATTCACACTAATAAATTCTGAATATTTAAATAACATTATTACAAATAGCAGCGGCACAATTACTTTGCAAACATTTATTACTGTTGTTGTCATTTAAGTATAGCAATTTGGACATTTAAATATATAATTTAATGTAATTATTATATTTTATCAAGAATTAACCAATCAAATCCCACATATAACATGACAATTTATCCTAATTTGGACAATTAAGCATACAATCGGACAATTAATATTCATAATTTATTATAGAAGTTGTACAAAAATTATTTTCTAACCCCATACATACATAATTACACACAAACATACCCAAAAATACATACAGGCAAGACTAAAAACATACATACCCAATTAGACTTTTATGTATATAATTTGACAATTAAGATTTTGGTCATTTAAAAATGTACAACAACTGTTCAATAATTTCATCTGCATCATTAGATGCCACGGGCCCTGCAGTCGAAGTTTCACTTCAAAATTCGAGTGGCAACATCAGAAATCATAAGAAATCGCCAGTCCTTGATTTTGCACTTGCATTTTCATAATTTATGTGTAGAATTTCGGCGATAGATAAAGAGAGACTCATAGACGCCTATAAGGAAGGTCAAGATTTTATGGTTTTTGCGTGACAACTGAAGATTAGCAATTCCGCTGCCAGGGGAATCATATTTAGATACCTTAAAAACGGTACTGTAATAACTGGCCAACATGGTGGCCATAAGAAAGCCATTATTTCTTCCGAAGTTGGGAATCAATTACTGGAATTTTTGGACGACCACCCAACATGTACACTGGTCAAAATGAAGCAGTTCCTTGCAAGTATCGCGAAAAATTGTTTCCTAAAAACCATTTCCCGGTTTTTGCACGGGCAATTAATCACGATCAAAAATGCTCGTGGCTGCGTTCAGGAGAGGATTCCAGATATAATTATGCTTATAGATACGGCACAGAAGGCTGGAAAATGCGCCAATGTATCTTTAGCGATGAAATGGGATTCAACCTATGGACCCGAAGACCATACGGTAGGTCGAAGATAGGATGCCCGGTCAATGTAACCGTACCGACAAACCGTGACGGTAACATTACTTTAATAATGGCCATCAGCAGATCTGGTTCCGTTCACACCAAGGTATGTCAGGGAAATGTGAATCACGAGACATATCAGGAATTCATTGAAGAATTGTCTGCCAAACTTCCCGTGGATAATTATATTTTGATCCAGGACAATGCCTCAATCCAAAGAGAAAGCATATCAATTCACAGGATATGCAACCTTCCACCTTACTCTCCGTTCTTAAACCCTATAGAAGAGGTTTTTTCAAAATTAAAGAGGGATGTAAGGAGTCAGTTATCCAACACTCCTCTTTTGGATATGACAACAGGACAACGTATTTCAACATTGAAGGCGATCATTGAGAGTGTAAGAATTTTCCATCAATAATTAATAAGTCTAAATTTCAAAAATTTATTCGTATTTAAAAAAGTGTGCATTTTTTGTTTATTTTAACAAAAATCACCAAGAGACTTAATTCAGAATATTTTGGATCCATTATTATAATATTTTAAATGTTACCTTAGTATAGTAAAAATAATATAGATATACAGTCTACCCTCATTTCCGGGGCATTCTTTATGGTGGGGCACCTTGATTTCTGGGGAAATTTTGGTTTTTGGGGCAAGTTTTAAGATAAACACACTATTACATATTATTTATATTGTGTTTTTATTCCAAAAGTACAATTATGTTTCGTTTTTTGGGGCATATTTTTTAACCTAAAAATAATATTTAATCTTGGTCTGAAATAAGTATCAAAATTTCCCCAAATTTAAAATATTAAAAGCTTGTTTTAAAAAAAATTGTTAAATTTTATGTTAACACAGCCATTGGATATGAATTTGACCAAGGATCATTACAATAATTCTCTTGTTGATTTTTTGGCAACTGAAGAAGATGATTTAAATAATGATCTATTTAAAAACATTAATATTACAAATGCTATTGTTTTTACTTCTATTGCCTGGGAGTTAATATCCAAAGAATCGATTATTAATTGTTTCCAAAAGGCATTTTCCAAAAAAGAAGTAAACGAACAAAATATGAAAATTCATATGCTTGAGGAAGATATAGAGGACGTTATTGTTGAGGTTTATGAAGAAAATTTATCAGAACCGCTGGAGGATACCGGAACAGCTGAAATTTGGGAAAAAGTTCGTTATGATAAACTAAAACTGGGATGGGAAAAACTTAAAGAATTGGAAAATGTTATTGAATATATACTTTTTGATGTTCAAAAAGAATACATCAAGTTTAGAATGCAATTTAATATTTTTTTAAGGAAGGAATTTAAATTTGGGAAAACATGAACTGATTATTTTAAAAAATTGGAATACATTTTATTTAGTTTTTCGATGTTTTTTAATTTTTGGGTGTTTTTTTGGTTTTTGGGGAATTCTTGGTTTTTGGGGCAAAATTTGAATTGTTTTGCCCCAAAACCGAGGGTGGACTGTAAATATAGTTATTTATCCTTACACCCCCCTTTTTTAAAAGGCTTAAGCCATTCTATATTTCTCTGAATTATTCGACCTGTTTTATTCCGCATTTCAACACAACGATCATGGTCTTTACGAATAATTTCATACGGTCCTTCATAACGGTCTGATCCTTTCTGTCTATTGTCTATTTTCACTAGTACCCAGTCACCGACCCGGAAATCCCGTTTTGTTATCGTTACATTAGGTTTGCTCATCTCTGACATTTTAACTTCGTCAATTATCTTCTTGTTGTCCAATTCATAATGTCGTGAACCGCTAAGGGTTAACCGTTTTCCCTGAATTACTTCCGCAGGACTATATCCAATAGTGCTTTGTCTCGATGCATTCATGCTAAATTCTATCTCTGGAAGTAACTCTACCCAATTTTTACTTCCTCTCTCTTTTAAAGTCGCATTTAATGAATATCGAACTGTTCGAAATTGTCTCTCTATTATTCCATTCGAACTATGATGGTATGGACTTGAGAAGTTTATCTTAATCAACCGAGATTTTGCAAATTCCATAAATGCCCGTGATTCGAATACTTTTCCATGGTCCACGTGGATACATGCTGGAGCTCCAAACCTAAATATCCATTGGCGTTGTATGGTCTGTATTGTTGTCATCTCGTCTTGGTTATTTACTACTGTGAGACTAAAATACCTACTAAATCTGTCTATTATACCTAAAATATATTTTTTTTCCATTTATGACTGGCATAGGTCCACAATAATCCATGTAAATATCGTCAAATGGTCGTTTTGAAATTAAGTTCATTGTGTTTTCTTTTGTTTTTCCCGTATAAGTTTTAGATGTTTGACACACTTGACATGCTCGTACTATTCTTTCAACCTTTTTATTAAACTCATCAATGTCATATTCTTCTCTCATGAATGTGTACATTTTATTCACTCCAGCATGACACAGAAATTTATGGAAAAATAAAATGCAATCGTTCCTTGTTTCCTTCGGAATCCAAATCTTGTTATCAAAAGTTCTTATACATCTATCGCTTTGCTTAAATTTTGTCCCCTTTCCTTCTTCTATTTGTTTCATTATTTCACAGATTTCTATACTATTTTGTTGCCATGGAATTGAGAATGCGTCCTCATCCATCGCTAGCATTCATGTTCTCGGTTTACTTGATTTTGCCTGTTCATTTTGTATCATACACTGTGAACATACCATACAGTCTTTCCGTGACAACGCGTCTGCATTTTTGTGCAATTCCCCTTTACGATATTCTAAGATCATATACTGAGCGTCAAATCTTTTAAAACAGTTAGTATTATGCACATAAACATATAATGTAAAAACATTTGTAACATTTTATAAATTGCTGTCTTTAATTATTTTATATTTATTTCGAAAACATTTAATATATTCGTTGTTTAAATATTGAAGTGATATTTGCGA
>MQRK01223329.1:24767-53642 GCA_001938485.1 Girardia tigrina | reverse complement strand
ACCGTTTCTTATAAATATGGATATGGATATAGATATATATATTTAATAATATCAATAATTATTTAAATGTTGAGAATTAAAATATCTTATAAATTATACTTACAAATCTTACAATTATTGTTTTTTTTCGGAACTTATTTAATTTGTATTATTTATTATTTGTACATATATATTTTATTTACTTCCAGTTTCTTATTGTATCCTTAAAAATTGTCATGATCGTTGTGAAATTGTTGTGGTGTCTTGAGACACAAATGAAGACAATAATGAGAACCAGTTTATAATAAATAAATTGTTTTAATAGAAATTTTGAATTTAACTAATCATTTCAATTAATCTTGACACATTGTGTGGGGGTACATTTTGCAGTGGAATTGTAACGTGAGTGGGCGTTTGACGAGGATACATAAAAAGATTGTTTTAAATCTTAATTGATTTTTTTAATTAATGTTTCAGTTCTGTGGATCCACATCTACTGATATAAAATTAGTTTTTTTGTCTATTTTTTCCAGAATATATGTAATAGACAAGAAAATCCGACTAAATACCGTTATTTTGTACCCACAAACAAACTGTGTTGTTATGCTAATCCGTACTAATACGTGATCCGCGCTCAAGTATCTATCATCGGTGGGAGGAATATTTTTGAATGGTGTTTATTGTATGTTGTTTTAGGATTATATTTATCCCACCCAGATAGGAAGAGTGATATTTTAAATGTCTTAAAACGCCGGATTATATATCAACTTAAAAAATTTATACAACTTTAAAATTAAATTAATATATCATAAATAATATATTTAAACTAATTTTTAAATAATTAAAATTATTTTGTAATTTACATTGTAAATTATTTTTTAATCGATCTTGTAAATTAAATTGTAATTTAGATTTGTTTGAATAATAAGTTGTTTTGAAATAGTATTAAAGATTATCAATCAAGAACGATGACTAGTTACAAAGGTTTTGTGGAGAATTGTCCTAATGACAATTCAAATTATGATATCAATAAATGCATTGAAAATTCGATTAGTGTTCTTAATAGTCGGCAAACGCAGTAGTACGTGTTTCACATACAATGTGTTAATACGTTGATTATTTCTAGATGATGGTACTCTTCTGAAATAGATTGCACTGAATTAGTTATGTAGTTACCGTTATCTTTTGTATACACTAACACAAAAAGATACTAACGCAGAATAAATTTTTCCCACAAAATTTCGTATTAAACCGATTCCATTGTAAATAAATTAAATCATAAAAATAAAAGCCGGAAAGATTTATGCAAAGATTTTTACTTGGAAATTTTAAACTTTTAATTATACATTTTTTGAGTTTTATTTATTCCAGTCAGTACACACGCATAAATACACGTATACTAGCAAATATTTATTAACCAATAAAAAATTAACTGTCATGATAGATGTTTTCTAAAAATAAGTACTTAATTTATTCAGTTTTGCGGTGGAACTATATGTGGATTGAGTCTGTTATCGGATTGCGCTATGAGGTTCGTCAGGGAAACTGATAAAAACTGTTGGGTCACCGCACGGTTGCCGCGCTTCTCTCTCTACACAATGCGGTAAAAATCTGGTTCTCATTTCATATATTACGTTTTTCATTTGCTAATAATTATTGTGTTATTCAATTATAAATCACGTATTATTTTTACTTAAATATTTCATACAAAAAATGTAAATATAAAAATAAATATAATTCATTTCTAAATTGTTGCACATTTCAGTGTTTTTAGATACAGAAATTACTTTTACACTGTGACACTACCATTTATTTGTCTATTTATTTTCATTCATAAAACTGTTACTGAAAAATAAATATTCCATATTTATTTTTAAAATAAAACTATATAATATATACGTGTAAAAAGAGAAAGAGCACAAATTATTTTGTATCGTATTGCGTATGTCAAAACAATCAGTAATCAGAAGAAGTACCGAATACAACTGGAGTAGTAAAATGTACCTGTTGAGCGTTTTTTAAATAATTATTAATGTGAGGAATTTTCAGAATTGTTTGCTGTTTTACATTTTGTTTGTTTAATTTTGATTCGGATTGTGTCTCTCCTACCCAGATGGTTGATTGGTATTTTGTTTGATACCTCCTAGTTGAAAATAATTTAATTTTAAAGTATAATTATTTAAAATACATTTAAAATGCAATATTAAAATTTTCGAATTTAATTTAATGTGACGTAATATCACCGCGTTCTCTAGCGTGACTTTTATGCTCGATCGACTCTATAGTGTGCTATATGTGATGGGTGCCTTCTCGTAGTTGTTGATTACAAGCATTTGTTTTGCTCCGTTCATCTCCTTTTTTATAAACTTTATACTAGGGCGATTCAAACGTTTTTTCGTTTTTCCATTTATATTTTCAAAATAACAAAGCATTTAAACAGAACACATTTATTCTTCCTTTATTTCCGATGGTCTTCTACCATCTTTCAGCCAGTTACTCGTTTCCATTGGTATACCACTCTGTCGTTTTTGAAGCAAAGAAATCGAGGCACTCTTGCTCAACCTCTTCTACTCAATCGAAATGCCGCGCTTTGAGAAAATGCACCATTGTCCAAAAGAGGTGGTAGTCGCTGGGGTCAAGGTCGGGGCTGTAGGCAGGGTGTGGTAAAGCTTCAATCGCCTGCAGCTCTTACACTTTACCACGAGTCATATTCGCAAAATAACAAAGCATTTAAACAGAACACATTTATTCTTCCTTTATTTCCGATGGTCTTCTACCATCTTTCAGCCAGTTACTCGTTTCCATTGGTATACAACTCTCGTTTTTGAAGCAAAGAAATCGAGGCACTCTTGCTCAACCTCTTCTACTCAATCGAAATGCCGCGCTTTGAGAAAATGCACCATTGTCCAAAAGAGGTGGTAGTCGCTGGGGTCAAGGTCGGGGCTGTAGGCAGGGTGTGGTAAAGCTTCAATCGCCTGCAGCTCTTACACTTTACCACGAGTCAAACGGGCAGTGTGTGACTGGTCGTAGAAGAACTCGGTTGCGATTGACCAATACCGGGTAACGCTCACAGAGAATGGCGTAGACTCTGTCCAGCTTCTGAGTGTAGAGGTTGGCATTCACAGTACGCCCCTCCTGAACCAGCTCGAAGTGGATCACTCCCTCAAAATTCCACCACACACAGAATATAACTTTACAATCAAAGAGTCCTTGTTTAATCACTGGTTGGGCGGGCATACCAGGGTAGAATCACTGATTCTCCTTTTTGGGATAACGGAAAAATATGCACTTTTCATCCCTCGTAAAGATCCTATTGAAGAAGCGCATCTCATTGGGGGAGCAAGCAATTCTTTGTAAAGATCAAGTCGTTGTTGTGCTTGAGTGGCTGTCAGTTCGTGATGAATTTGTCGACACCGTCTATTGACAAGGTCAAGCTGAAGGACCAAACTCTGCTGATAATCTCCGCCTGCTGGTACAGGGCTGTTCCTCCACAGCTTGACGTAGAGTGTCATCATCATCAGCAGATGGTCGCCCAGAGCGAGGTTGGTCTTCCAAATTGACGTCACCACTTGAGGAATGCTTGAATCACAATTGTGATACACGAACACTAACCGTACATTCGCCTTCTACTTCAAATGCTTCCCGGGCTGCAGAAACTACATTGAAGCCTTTTTCCAGTAATGTTGCAAAAGTATTCGAATTCCGTTTTTTTCGTTTTCCACAATCGGATAATAATAAACAAACAAACGTTTAATGAATAAACCAACACTAAACAAGGAGATTCGTCATGCAATACCATAATAAATAATATAAAAATCAATAATGGAAAAATAAAATATTCATATAAAATAACTTTCACAATATAAGGCATAGAAAAACGAAAAAAAACTTGAATAACCCTAGTAACGTAGTCTCATTTCTAGTTCAATGTAACGTTACTCTGTCGTATTGTAACGTATGGTTATGAAAAGTTCGATATTGTCACAGCCTGTTTCGCTAATTTCTTGTTGGCCGATAGCGTAATACGCTATCTCTTCTATAGTTTGGTCTAAATTATCTGTTAAATAATATAATTTATAATATTTTTATATTTTCAATGAAATGCATATAATTAAAAATCATAAAAATCACGAATCAAAAAAAAAAAATCAAATTATAAATTGTTACATGAATAAGTCAAAGAAAATACCAGAATGATAATATTTTAAACATAACAAATTAGTGATTCATTAAGTAACGTATTTTAGAAATGATTTTACATTTCTCGAAGAGTTCACGCGGGATATTCATGTAGAAATTGCGTCCTCTAGGTCCTCGACCGACTGGAAATATCGGTCCATCAGAAAATATAAATTAAATATTTTTATTTATCGAAAATATATTTACTATGGATAGTTTGCGGGACAGCGAGTCGCCTTCGCTTCCCGTCAGATGACGGACTTTCTCCAGAAGGTCCGTCATGAGCCGATTTAGGCCCATCTGTGCTTTTATCTCGCTTATCATGCTGGTTATGATTTGTTGTTGGTTCTGGACACTTTCTTTTGTTCCTGGGTCCTCTGGTAGCTCAAGATGGTGCCGGAGTTACATTAGAGACATCAGTATTTGATATTGTATTACTGTGTCTAATGCTAAGGGGAGTCGTTGCTCCAAAGCTAGGCGATACTGAAAAAAAAATTAAGAGTCTTTTGATAAAAAAATTTACCATCAGTAGCCCGTCCTGATTTAATAGAGCCCAAGCTTCTTCTATGTTGGGCACTAATTCGGTCACTTGAGCATGTAGAGATTGATGTGGGGCTCGATAGTTCAGCATCATAGTCAAGTTCGTACATAACTGATACCTTCTTAGCTTTTCTTTGATTTGCATTGTTTTTGTTCTTTTTTTGTAACTTCTTTGTTTTTCATTTGAATGCGTCATTTTTTTAAATAATTTATTAATTGTGATTTCAGCAATATTAGTATTTAATATATTTTATATTCATAATATATATTTTTATATAATGAATTTTATTTCCTAGTAATTAATTTTAAAATTTAAATAATATCATTGATTGAAATAGTTATGAATTTATGTATTATCGTCTATGATAATTTTGATGAAATATAAAAACATTATAAAACTATAATTATATTGATTTTTGTATAATATATTATTATTATTATTATTTGCTTATTTAATTATTATCTTTTCTAAAAAAACATTATAAAACTAGTATTCTATTGATTAGATCAATAAAGTTGTAGTTTTATATTATTTTTTAATTTATAATTTTGTAAATTATGCAATCTCTTATATAACTTGTATCTTTTTAACTTTCTTGCTTCTTTCTTAATATCGTCTTTAATTCTTAAATGTTACATAATATTTTTCTCTTATTTTTCTGTATAAAAAAATGAAATTATATTTATATATATATATATTTTTAATATTTCTTACAACAATTAAATATTCTTAGAATAAAATAATATTCTTTTAGAACAAAATAATATTCTTTTAGAACAAAATAAATTCTATGGAATTTGGAATAAAATTTATTCTTCTTAGAACAATTAAATATTCTTAAATAAACCAGTAACCAATCAAAAGCGTTTCTGACTAGGCTAGGGTGATCGCGACCTTTGCCGCCTAGGTTAATGACATGGGACCCGTCTGATTTTTGCTCATTTTAATTGATTTTTGCACATTTTTATTGACTTTTTGCAATGTTGATTTGCACATTTGGAACTTGATTTTGATTGACTTAGCACATTTGCATTACTCTGGAACCGGGAACCTATCAGAAGCGTTGTTAAGTGAACAGGAACTGTTATCAAGGTGATCGGAACCAATCAGAAACGCTGCCATGGTAACCGTGACCGTTGCTATGGTAACTGGAACCGTTGGTGAGGGTGGTAACGAACATACATTTTCCCACTTCTTATATATATCTATATATATTTATTGCTTTTAAAAGAAAAACAATCAAATTAATGTTAGACTTTACAAAAACTTAACAAAGTGAAAATCAAACCTCTCAATTCGAACACACATACTGGCACACTGGCGCTGGCTATCTCTCGTTCAATAATGACTCCGATACACACACTTTAACACCACTTAGTAACCGAATCGAAGTAACATTATGACTCAATGAGTCATTCAAAAAAGTTTTCATTTATCTACTGAATAATTAAATTTTTTTCAAATTTATTTATGTTATTATTTTATTTACTTTTAATCATATTAATTCTTCATATAGTTTTACATACAAAAAAGTGAAAAACAAAACCATATAAAAGATATTAGCGGTTGTCATTTAAATATATCAGTCGATTATAATGTCTATTTAAATTTGTTTTGGAAGGAGGATTGATGAGGCTTATAAATAGTTATAATACAAATATGATAATTATTCGAATTTAAATTTCGAAGTGATTAATCCTTGGCATTTTCCATTGTGACACAAATCATAATCAATTACAATTTTAGATGTGCTGGTACGATGCTTCCCAATATAACGAATCGAAAAATTAACCGCTTTAAAACACTTATCTGCCTCTTTCATCCATGAAAATGAATTTCTTAAATTATATTTAATCGTTCCTCAAACAGTCGTTTGAGTTACAATTTATAATAATTAGAATCCGACAAAATTAAATTAACACAACTCATTAACGAGCGGTGTTTGAGAATTCGACTTCATTTTATTTTAAACTAATTCCATTTCATTGAATTTCAATTTTGGGATTTTTGGGTCAAAATTTACGAGCATAAATAATTTTCAAAATCATTTTTTGTTAAAACTTTCTTCCGGTATCACAAAGATGGTATTGAGACTTTTCTAGTGAGAATTAGACCGTTTACTGAATTAAAATTCAAGACTCGAAAATCCATTTTTAAAAACTCTTTTTTAAACATTTCAACAACACGTTGCTAAGCAACGATACATATAATTAAAAGATTTTCTGGAATTTTCCAGATTCACGATAATCTTTTACAACAAAAATCATACAAAAAATTCAATATAATATACATTTTTGTAAAATTTTAATCCAGAAAACTAAGTTTTCTATAATTTACACTAAATTGGATTCACATTATTAGTAGTACTTTTAACTAAGCACTATAACCTATTGATTAAAATTCATAATCTAAATAATAGTTTATGTTTATTTGCATGTACCAATGAATCTAAATTAGGGTTGCCACCCTTCCTTACTATGTCCTTTCTCTGTTGTTGAAAATTATTGACCCAACCTCTTTTAGAAAATTTGTTTTCTTTTCGCACAAATTTGTGGGAACTTCACACTCATTAATATTAACATTAAGAGAGGATAAACATATTCAACATTGGAATCCAATAATTTCTGTTAGTTTGTGGGATTGAAATCTTGTAATCAAAATGAAGTCAGACTTAATTAAAACTTTCATTAAATTTAGTACGATTCACCTTTTTCACTAAAATATGTGGACAGTAATGTACCTACCCTTCTCTACAGGCTGGGGGGCGAGGTGTAAAGATTGGGTAGCCACCCATTTGTATTTCGAAAGTGTCCTTACTTTTTGTTGTTAGTTGATGGCAACCCTAATCTAAGTGGAACATTTTAGAATTCTGTATAAAAGTTCAATAACAATGTGAACCGATGGAGTTGCAATGGTTTTTCTATTAGCATCATTAAAGGAATAAATTTCCTTACAGAACTTAGAGAGAAATTTGTCTTATGTCAGGAAAATGCTTTTATTTTTTATGTAGATTACATGTTTTATTTTTAACAATAAAAATAATATTGAACCTTTTTTAAACTTTATCAATGTATTATAACTTAATATGACATGTACTTGTGGGACTCAAAAAGACAGAAATTTATTTGAGATGTTCTTCGTGGGGTAATTGATTTCGAAAAATAAGTCATGAAAAGAACTTTGATAATTTTAAATTGATAGCATTTTTACTACTAATAAAGTTTAGAGTTTCTCTTCAATTGGGCAAGCAAACCTAGTTTATGACTTTAAAATCCACAAGTCGAAGTTTGTACACTGGAGAGACAAAGCGTCATCTTCGAACCAAAATTGTTGAACACAGTCGATCCAGTAGAACCACCTCCATCGCCAATAAGTAGTGACACTTGTAGAAAACAAAAAAAAGGTAAAGCTAAATATAATTTTGTATTTGCAACAAAGAAGTCATGATGGGTTTATTTATCAAAATAATTTCCTTTTTTATCAACAAAATTTTAGAGTATGTGACTGTTTTCAAAGGCGATTTTTAAGAACTGAAAAAAATAACGATAGAAAATTGCATCAATCTACCTTTCTTATCTTTAAAGGCGAATTTCTGACCTAACAAGATTCATTTAAGATTCATTAAAAGTAGAAGTCCGATAGTGCTGCATCCGGAATAGATGGAGGATATGTAGCAATTTTAATCCACACCAATCATTTATCTTCATTAGCACTCAGTCTATGTAATTAGGGGCGTTGTCTTGTAAATAACCACATTCTGCTTTTCTTTGGAGTTTTCTGGTTTATTATACGAGATTAGAATAGTAGGAACTGTTGATTTGAACATGATTTCAACAAGATCTGTCAGAATTAATCCATCAGTATCCAAAAAGACAGTTAACATGAGAACCTTTCGGTAACTTTATGAAGACCTCATCTTTTGAGAATAGACCGGTCATTAATGAAGCGAATAATTTGTACCCCATCGCACAAACCTAGAGAGACCACCAGACACTTGATATTCAGTCCGTGAACTCCCTTGCTTCTCGGTACCATTCACTCAAATTGCAAAATTTTGATTGTCTTTTAATAAATCGCGGAACTCATACAGACGATAATCATGAGAAATCAGCTCGATACTTAACAATTTCGTGTAGAATTCTTTCAAAATTGAATCAAGGAACTAACACGTGAAAATCGCTAGAAATAAGCTCGATATTTAACAATTTCATATAGAATTCTTTCATAGTCGATCGATTCTTTTATCAGTGAATATCGATCTGGAACACGTCGATTGGTCAGGGTCAAAATTTACCTCGATCGATAATTCAATTTTGTAAAAAGAAATGGCAGCACAAAATATCTAATTGTTTATTTTAAACAAATTCACAAATATATTAATTTACCATTATTTTACAAAGTTAATTAAAAAACTATAAAAAACAAATTTTTAATCTAATACAATGACTAATTTACACACATACACGCATGTAGATATTAATTTTCTTTAAAATACAAGGGTGACCGGTGAATTATTAATATATATAATAAATTTTTGTATTAAAATAACTTTTTTGTATATGATCGAGAAAATTCTATTTTTTTTAATTTGTTTGTCGAAATCGTTGCTTTGCAAAAACTGGAGAATTATTATTTTTCAAGTCATCGAGGCATTCATGTCATTTGATAAACTAATCTGAGAGAACGTTAGTTTAGTAAAAATACAATTTGAATTTCGATCGAGTCTTTTTTTAAATTTAATTTTTGTTGATTATTGAATTTTATACCACAATATTAATTTAAATGAAAGATTTCTCGCCACTCTTACACAATGAATTTCAATCGAAATTGTAAAGAAGTCGACTGGAATATTCGCCTGATATTGTCAGAAAGATTATTGGAGATTGTTAAATAAAAATTTTGAAATTGAAAATCATTTTGGTTATTATCGATGTCGGTTGTGGAATTGGACAATTTACAAGAGAATTAGTTCCGTTGGCACTGAAACTCATTGGAATCGACAGGGACCAGTCTCAGATGAAAGAGTTTGTCACATCGATTTGAAATTGAAATACGCAATTTTTACTGATATGTAATAGTGGGCACGATTTCATTTAAACCAAGTTTTCGATTCGATTTTCGCTTTGACGATAAAATAGATAGATGGAATCTTCAAAAATGGCAATAATTATCTTCGAGATGGGTGCTCACTCTGGAATCAAAAACTGTAATGAACAGTTTTTAAAAAATGGGAGGTTTTGTTCGATATTTACCAAAAATGGTTTTTATTAATAGCTGATGATGATCAGAGTAAATTGAATCCCATTTGATAGAAAACTTTTAGTGTTTAAAAATTATTTTAATAATATATGTTTCATCTACACCTAAATAGAAATACCTATATATTATTGACTTGGAGAGGCAAAATTCTCTATTGACCTTCCTGACTAAGATTCCTTCAAACACTGTTCGATCTATGCCTTTTTCCGCTCCAGTCAACATTTAATGGCAATAAAAAAATATTAAAATGAATACTTCTTAATAAGTCTACATTATTTTTCACTATTAAGAGTTCTGGTACCGCCTGGGAGCATAAATTCGTCCTCAAAGGATTTATAATGAATTTCGTATCGCTAAATAGTGACTCATCTGTTACTTGAGATGCTGAAATCGCCAATGAGGCAGTACGCAGCTTAGATAGTTGAGGATTGAGTTGATTGTCAATGGTTCCGGTGGTTGTTGACAGTATTTGAATTCTATATCCTAGAAACTCTTATACTAAATGGTTTTACAGAAACCTCTTAAGGAAACTTCGGCTTGATTTTTGGGTAGCTGCATTGAATTGGGTTGTCTCAATTTCGTGATGATTATTTTTTTCAGAAATTGTTTTTTAAATATCCCTTGGTACAATTAATTTGGATTTGATACAGAATACTTTTAAGACGAGGATTTCCAAACAATGCTCACTGAAATGGAAAATTTTAAATTGAAATACCCTACTTTCATTAGTCTTTTTTCTAATAATCTTGCAAAAACTGGAGAATCATTATTTTTCCAGTCATCGAAGTATTCATGCCATTTGATAAACGACTCTGAGAGAAGTAAACTTCGTTCTTGTAGACTGACTGTCAACTTGTAAGCATGCTTCAATACAGAACTTAGGTAAAATATTCTTTTGAAAATAATCAATTATAAAATAATTTGATACCCAGCAAGTCACAGTACCGAGCTTTTAAACATTTTTGTATGAATGAACATTAGATAAACAGTAGTTCGCAAAAGTATGTCAACAATTCTTGCATTATCAAGCACTTCAAATTCGCTTTTAAAAATATTTAAAAAATTTAAATAATAAAATTAATAATTACTTTATAACAGAGTTGATTGAAAGCTGTAGAGAATTTTAGGCACATCTCAAGTGTTGAATCTCAATGAATCCTTTTTCACTTGCATCAAAAAAGGTTTTTTCCTCTTTTTCATCTTCGAAATTATGTTTACTAATACTAATGAGCTTGTTACTAACGTTGAACATACGTATATTTGCGGGTGCGTAGATAACTATCTTCCAGCTATTTTTTCTCTAGAAACCTGGAATAAACATGATTGTTAGATTGGGAATTCACTTCTATTCTAAATCAAAAGAAATTAAGATTTTCAAAATTTAAAACTATAAAAGGTTAAATTTGTTATTAAAACAAATTTTTATTTTTTTATTTTCCTTTTTTTAATTTATTTTCCAATATTTTTCTAATTTCGATTATAATTCGAAATTTTTAAAAATCCAAAATTCTTATTTCCGAAAATTAAAAAATTAACAACAACAAGTTTTGTTTAACTGGTTGTTAATCTTACAATGATAATGTAAATTCAAGCCATAGCAAAAACCAATAATATCTGTGAAGAATGGTATAGTTCTCTTGAGGCTATTTTTTGAGTCAACATCCTGCAATGTGGTGTTTTGGATGTTCTAAGGAAAGATATATCTATACAGTTGGTGAGTTCTTACAAAGCATTTCAAGAAGTCAACGCCTACTCAAAAAATACACAATTTTGTAAGACATTGAATAGAGCAGTTAAAACAATTATTCATTCTGACCGAATCACATTTTTGCGTGCCATAACTCTCCTTTCTTACTCGTAAAAACGTTATAATCTAATGAAAAATAAAATAACAAAAAAAGTAAAAATATCAAAAAAACAAAAATATAAAAATGAAATGACAAAAAAATAAATAAATAAAATAAAAACAAAATGAAATAATAAAAAATTATAAAAAAAAGCAACAAAAAATATAGTAATTAAAATATAAAACAAAAAATACGTAAAATGAAACGACCTCGGTATTAACAGACCGGGTATTATAGAAATAATTACTAGGTCATTTATTATTATTATTATTATTTATTATAAATTATAGTAGTTACTTCTATAATACAAAATAAAAATTTGTTTTTAGAAGCAAGAAAGTTAAACTAAGAAAATATTTTTTTATTTAATTGAACTTTCTTTTATAAAACCAAATTAGATAAATAAGGTACAACAATAATATAAAATATTATTTTAAACACAAAACGAAACTAGATATTTATCTAACCAAATCGTCAAACGTCAAACATATATTATCAAATACAAATGTAATTGAAGAATGATAATTTATTTTTACTAACAATAAACCTAATTAGCGACAAATAATCTTGATTTCCAATGTTAATAATTTTATCTATTTGACTTATTAAAAATACAAATTCAAATTTTCATAAATACCTTAACTACTAATAATAAAATATTATACAAACCTAATAAGAGTAAATAATTAAATAAACATAAAAGAGAATATAAACATAAATTTAAATTAAAACATAAACATATTTTGAAAAATATTAAATTCATCTGTAACAGTTGAAACATTTATAGTTTTTAAAGATTTTTTATTAAAAATGAGATGAACTATCGGCTTCAGAAAAAAATCTTTGTATAGTTATTATAATTTTTTTTTATATTATATCGATTTATATTTATATCAATTTATTTATATTGTTTAAAGATGTGTTTATAATAACTGTAGTAATGCGTATAATTAAAGTTGTTTTTTTTGTAGACGTTGTTTATGTGAATGAAGGGTTGATATTATCAACTTGATAAGTATAAAATTTGTAGGCTTAATTACAATAAATTCAAATAGTTATAATTTGACAATGACTTAACATTTTGTTGCTCAGTTTTCGTTTTGATTGTATAGTTTCTCGATTTCCGTAAATTTGCATTTACAGGTAAAATATAAATCAACAAAAGTATAATACTTCGGTAACGAACATTTTAAAGAAAATTTACAAAGTTTAGGAAAAAACATGTATTGGATACAAACAACTAAAAAATTACAATATTCATATAAAACAGGAATTAATTAAACAACTAAAATATGTTTCAAGAAATAAATTTTGTTTAAAAAAATAGTATGTAGGAAAAACAATAATACGTAAATTTTCGTCCGATAATCTTTTCTTAATTTTCGTACAAACTCGGCTCGCTATGGAAAATGTCATTTCATTGTCTGTTGATGTTGGCTTTGCGGTTTTAAAAGCATCAATTAATAATGTAAAGTTGTGACTCTTTTCACAGGATACTTCAAGAAATATAAGTTATTTCTGTATTGATGATGACAATCCTACTGGTTCACTGTAAATTGAATCCTTAGCTGTTGAACTAGCCTCTTGAAATTGAGATTTCAATTCTTTATTTAAAGGTTTACATCATCCTCTTCTGTATCTGATTCTTTTTGTTCATTTAATTATAACTTTCAATAACTTTGAATAATAATAATCAAAGTGAACATTTTATTTAATCAATTTTCGGATGATTCATGTACTGCACAAAAGATGATAATTTTATATTACGTCTTATCAATTTCTTTCTTGGACAAACTAAGATTTTAGAATTGCTATTTTTTCCAAAGTTGAGATCAACAATTCAATTATTTTTTCCGTGGTTAACAGTGTAGCATAATTTCCTCCTAAGACTTTTGTGGTAATCCGAACGGGCTCTGAAAAATTTTAAATGTTTATTTAATATTTACCATCTATTTAGTTTATCAAATTATGAGAATTAAAATATTCTAAGGCTTCTTTTACGTGTAAATATCTTTATATCATAACATCGATAAAGTTCCAAGGTTTCTTTATATCTATTTTTAATTCGAGTTCTTTGTCAAGTTAGTTTTTATCTTTTCTTGTAAAAAAAATCATTTTTCAATGACAATAAGCGAAAATATTTAAGGACTATGTGTAATGCTTTGTAACTGAATAAAAAGCACTGAATGGTTACATACATTATTTTCAATTTCTATATTTATCTTCTCAATTATCATATGGTCATCTGGTTCAATTAACTCAACCTTGTCAATGTCAGCTTCGCCGATACATTCTTTTTCAAAGTAATGCCATCGCCATTTTTATTTATACTCTGATCAGCTTCACATTGTTTTATTACTTTATATATTAAATTATTTATATATTAAAATTATTTATATATTAATTTATTTATAAAATTTTTTGTAAAAAGAAGTTTTTTTGTTTCTTGTTAGAAACAAGTAAGTTAAATTTTATCGGGAAGATGAAAACGTTATTGTTAATTTTTTGTATTGATATATTGATTATTAAATTTTGTTTCAAAAACATAATTTATGTACTAAATAAATTATTTTATGTATTTTTTGTTGAAAATAGATTAAAAAATTATTTTATGTTTTTTGTACCTGGAGAATTCTAAGTGTAAAAAATAGCGTTTGAAAATAAATTGTGAGTTTTTCAAATGTTTGATTGAAAATTGTTTTTTTTATATTTGACGAATTAGATCTGGAATTACCTCAATTTTTACAATTATTTATTTGTTACGCGGTATATTCTGGCAGTGCTCATTCGAATTAATGATCTACGTATTATCAGAACTGTTACTGTTGTCCTATCTCATAATAAGCTTCGTTAATCCAATTTTCCGATTAAAAAGAGATCCGAAAATCTTAATTATAGTAAGACTGGTGGTTGCATTGATCATGATTCTTGTCACAGCTGTGATTGATTGCACTCTTGTGTATAACTATACCGTCCGAGAAGATCTGATATTTAACACTGTCAGTGGTTGTGAGCAGTTATAAAATATGTACAAAAATCTATTCGTTTTTAAAGCATTACTTCAATTGGACCTTCATTTAAAGAAACTAATTATTAGAAACCACAAATTATAGATTATGTTAACAAAAATTCTTTCGTTTTTCTTGAGACAAGAAATAGCTTGACCGTTTCTCCGCCCGGTTAATAATGTCGCGTTTGAAATACAGGATTACCCTGTCATTATCAAAAGTGCGATGGATTTTAGTACAACTAAAGAAAGATTGATTAGAGAATTCTATGGAATATTTAAAAATTATTACATTTATAATTCACCCGAAGATCCGATTGTATCGATGGGACTGAGACTAAAGCATTATATGTTTCTGAAATTGCTAGTTATGTCTTCCAGAAATATCAGACTTTTTAAAAGGAATTTCAATTCCGAATCGTCATCAAGAGTTAAAATAGATAAATTTCTGTCAACTCTTCTACTGCCTGGACAAGCTGTGTCTTTATGGTCCCGACACCGCCGCGACAAAATCGAACATCAACAACTTTATTACTGCCAAATGGAATGTATGGTTTAAACATAATACAGATTCAACTGGACTTTATTATGTTTTTTCCATTACTGCTGCTCCATCGTTGATTGAACATAAAATATGATGATCGAAATCTATGTTGAACTCATTTAATCGGTTTCTTATAATTTCCTGAATTATTTTGACATCACATTATTGCTAAATCCAGATTGTAATTTTTGTTGTCATCGTACAAAATAATAATACAATATCTTCTGTTTGTATGGCGTGAACATTCGTTTACAGACAGTGAAAATCGTTTTCCATTACAAATTTTGAGCTTTAATAGTTCTATAATTTATATTTTTATTTGATTGTAATGACGTTTTACCAGATCAATCGTGCCTATTGAATTTTATGGCAGCTGATATCCTAGTTTATTAAAACTTTGGCCAATAAAAATTATTTTGTCACACTAATAAGAAAAGCCATCTAAGGCAATTATTCTGGATGCAATCTCTTCCAGAGTTTCACGTTGAAAATAACTAGATATTGGTGATTTGTCCTTTTTAAGTCACAGGCAGTACATTTAAAACCTGTTTCAGCATCATCGTCGAATTTCTTAGCTTTTTTCCTCAAAATTTTATTTACAGTAATTATTCCACTTGTTGAACCACCATCACATTTAATAGATTTTTTACACAAATTACATAAAGCTTATTTATTATTACTATTTTTTAGCTTTTTAAAATGCTCCCTAACATTTGAAGAACCAATCTTCTATTTAAACACAATCTTTTTTATTTTCTTTGTTTCGTTGGACTATCATAACCACTGCTGTTTTTTAAAAAATTTTAAAACAGTTTATTAAAACAAACATATTATTCGTAAAATTATAAAATAAAATTTCTAAATTAATTCAAGTTTCTAAAAAAAATTATGTATTCAATATTAATTTCAATTAATAATTAAATTTTTAAAATTAACTTTTGGTTTAAATGCATTAATTTATCATTTAACTTAAATGGATTTTGGACATGAAATCTTCACGAAAGGTAATATTTTTTATAAACTTTCAAAAACAGTAAAAAAAAGTTATAACTTTGGCCTATAAAAAATTATATTTTTCGTGGTATATGCGAAAATATATGATATAATCATTATTGTTAAATATACTTACAATTTGTAGATTTTTAAAAAAGGTAGAAATTGAATCATTTGAGTTGCATAAGTAAACAAGTAGCCTTTCATAACCATTTTCTGGTGGATTTGGAAGGTTGCCCTTGATTTTAAGAAATAAAAGATAAGATATTAATAAATTATATAATCATTCATTTTTTTTCAATATTATAAATCTGTTAAGCAAGCGTTTTAGAATGGCATTGCAAAATTCTTATTGAATATCTCGGGCCATTCCATTGGTTTTCTATATTTATTTAAGTTAAATTTATTATTTTTTTCATAAACAGTAAAAAAGTTAGTGGTTGCTACAAAAAAGCCAATTACAAACTATTCATTTTTTTATTATAATTACCATATTACCGGGAAAGTTTTACATGTTTTACCGGTAAATGGTTGCATAAAAAATTTTCAAAATTTACCGGTTAAAGTATATACCGGTAGAGGATCATTAATATCTTGGCTATTGAACACATCAATAAAAATTAATTAAAATTATTAATAACTTGATTTAATAATTGGTATTTATAAAAAATTGAAAAGGCAGAAATTCGAACTATTGTGAAGTACGAGTTCCTACGTGGAACCTCATTTACAAAACCATGCTAAACAATGCTATTACCGAGCAGACAGTCTCAAATTGGTTCATGAAATTCGTGAAAGGTAATTTTACCTCAAATATGAGTCATGGGGTCGCACAGGAATGGAGATAGACAATGACGAACTAAAGGTAACCGTAGAATTGGATCCCTCGTAAAGTACTCATGGTTTAGCGCTAATATTTGCTATTAGAAAGCAAACAATATTGAATCAATTGGTAAAAAGATGAATAAGTGGATTTCACATGAGTTGAATAAAAATAGGAAAAAGCGCTTGAATGCTTTCGTGTTATATTATCACTTTTTGAATCGAATCGTCACTTATAATTAAAATCAGATCCAATTTGTTAATCGCTAATGTTCATTCAGCTAAATAATGGACAATTATTTACTGGCAAATTATTTTTGTTGAGCGACGTTCGGGCCCATAGGAACGCGCCCCAAAACTCTAGCTCACAATCGTGAATTATGGTTCTTAAGAGGACCGTATTTCTTTCGCCGATACGAGCATATCGAAGTATCGATACGAATGAAGCACCAAAACACAGCATTCATAAAAGAAGCTGATAGTGAGTGTTTAGTGGTCTGTCGCAGTTGTAATCTATTATGACTTTATGAAAACTGGTTCGTAGACCACTGCAGATTTCTACTGCAACCAATTTGAAGAAATGATACTGAAACTGAAAAAAAACAGCTACGTTTGGTGAACAGGTCGACTTCCATTTTTCTCCATGGCAATGCAAAAAATATACTGCACTTAAAACCGTGAAAAAACTACAAGAACTTGAGTTGGAACTTCCGCATCAATCTCAATACTCACCAGACCTACCCCCAACAGACTACCATTTCTTCCTCAATTTGAACAATATTTTGATAGTTAAATAATTCAATTCCAAAGATACCGTAAAAATGACCTAGGAATTTATAGATTCTCGACCACTAAATTTTTATTTAAATTACTTTAACAAACTGCCGCTCAAATGGAAAAAGTATGTTTATAATATTGGTGATTACTTTGATGACAAATAATTGTATTGGTAAATTATCAATATACTTTGACTTTAGTTCTATAAATTCATTCTAACTATACGTTGGTGGAAAAATATTTATTTCGTATACATGAGACCACAATATTTGGAAAATATGGTAATTAGCCAAGACATTTGTACAGTATTTCTATTTAGTACCAACATATATAAATTAATTAGTTAAATTCAAAATTTCTATAAAACAAAAATTTATTTAATAAAAAGCAGGGGAATAAAAGTTTATGGACAGTTTTTTTAGACCGTACATTTTGTTATTTGTGTGATGTTAGACAGTTATTGTTATATGACAAAAAATTATTGATTGCTCAGTTCAAAGCAAATCGCTTATTTTTGCAATAAGCATTTAGCAGGAATGAGCTAGAACATATACTATATTTTACTAAAGAAATCAGTAATTTCGTTGTCGATTCATTGTACTTTTGTCCTTTGTCTCAATCCAAAGTGTAAAAGCATTAAAGGCTTTGTCAAATTCGATGGAATTCGTACACAAGTACTTCTTCACTTTCTGCAGTGCGATTCGCGCTTCTAATATACCGCTTCATAGTCAGAATAGCTTTCGTCAAAATCTAATACAGAAGCCAACAGTTCGTCTTTTTAGGACTAGGATATAACAATTTTCGTGTTTATCAATGTCATTCACTAATAAAATAGCTGCCTATCACCCCATATTCATTCTGTTATTCGTCTGAAATTGAAAAGCCGGTTTCTCTCAAACGCTGAAAAATGTTGTAAAACTCTTCTCTGAATTACTGTACAATTAACGGAATTTTAGTATCAACAGTCGTGATGAAACCAGCGTGAGACAAACAATTAGCAATTTTTGTTTCTAAGATCGCAGACCAGGCGCGACAAATGAGGGAAAGTTCATTAAGAATATAGATGTCAAATTATACGGTACTACTACAGCTACTATAAAACCAATATTTTTTATGTAAACATTGAACATTAGTATATGAAAAGATTGAAATTCAGCCACAAATGTGTTTTGCTTAAAATCGGTTTTAATTTTTAAGTAGCAAGTTTTTTATGCTAGAAAGATTTGTCATAAATAGAATAGGAGCAAATATTGTACTTTGCAACAATTCGTGAATTGTGATATTGCATATTATAATTTTATGGTAAACTTATTTATAATAGAAAAAAAATTTAATTATTTTTTAACTCAATAAAATAATAAAAAGCAGTCACATTAATTAAGATATATTAAAAAATACATTATTTCAAAAGTAATGGTTTACGTTCTTTGATAGACGATAAAATCGGCCTTCTTTTTTGTTTTAGTTGTTGCAAACGATTATATTCTAAAACAACTCCCGGGTGCAGTCTTTTAGAATCGATATTTGCATTTATATCTGGAAAGTGTGGTATAACTTCGTTTATTGACGGTGGGGATGAATGAATAGTATGACAGATCCGAATCGTATTTGCTGCTCTATAGTCAAATGACTTGGAAATATCATTTTTAGTCAAATCGAACACCACTGATTTTTTATGGTTGTCAACTTTATTATTTTTGTTTGTGGTACCATAGTTTTCATTTTCTATCTTTTTCAAAATCGATTTCGATTTTGATTCAACTTTACTTGAGTTGTTAGATTCTTCTTTTAAAGTGGCTTCATTTTTCTTCGACTCGATTTTGCATTTGGTATCTAGTAAATGATTTAGGTTCTCATTATTTTGGTATTCTTCTTTTTTTGCTATTCTATCAAATGTTTGCAAAATATCTGATTCAGGTTTGAAAGTGTTTTCAATATTTCTTTTTGAACTTCTGTTTTTTAGCCATTCTTCTTCTTTCTCTTCACTATACTCTTCATAAACCGGAGAAATATTCGAAGATACATTCATTAATGTATCTATTGACTGAATTTTTGATTCTAAATATTCTTCCTGTTTTTTCAAATCGTTAATTGCTTCAATTTTATCATCCATATCAGAACGTTTAACTAGTTCTATATCGTGTTGAACTTTTTCAAGTAAAAATTTGTTTTCGCGAAGAATTTTTTCGAAATCAATCCGGGGTTTAGTATGAGTATACATGATTATGCAATTAAGCGATAAATATTTAATATTCAAACAAGTTTTTTTCTTTAAAAATTTAAAATTGTTAATTAAATATTTTGTAATAGTTTTAAATTAATCAATGGTTTTAATTTTTCAATTCAGTTTTTTTCGCGTTAAATTTAAAATTTCTCAATGTAAGCTCAAAGTTGTCAGTTTAAATTAAGATTTCAAACTTAAATTATATATTTTCATTTGAAATTGAAATTTTAAAAAAAAATTTAGTTTATAATTTAAAATTGAGATATTTATATTTTTTTTAATTGAGATTTTTAGTCATTACTTAGATATCCTTGGTCTTCGTGAAATCGTAGGAATAGTTTACTTTCGAAAATATTTTTCTATGTCAAGATAAAAGATTTCCATTTAAAATTTAAACGCTTTATGATATTTTAAAATATATTTTAGGAATTAGTTTATTTCGATTAATATCTTTGAACTGGTTCAGAATTTTGATTGAAATTAAATATTTATCATCAAAATTGATCGGGTACTCTACTTTTGATAGTGATATTTTCGAAGAATTATTTTATATATGCATCTTTTTATTTCATAATTTATAATATGTTTCGTTCTTAACAGAAAATCATCAAGTGGATCTTCCACTGATAGAACATGTTTTTAAACATTTAAAACCAAAATTAAAACAAGTCTGTATCAATTTGATACTGCCAAACATAGAATATTTATTAGAATTCTGATTGGATAATAAATAAATAAGATTTATTTATAAAATATTAGTATTTTAATTTATTTTTTGTAATGCATTTATAAGAATTTTACTTTTAAAAAATTATAATTCCATACAACATTTTAATTCAATTGGTTATCGCTTCACTTTTTATTCAAATGTATTAAAAAACTTTTTCAATCACACTAGATTATAGATAAAATTAGCTTTTTATTTCTGGTTTTATCAATATTTTAAACAATAAGTGACAAATTATTTATTGTAGCTCTGTATTATTATTAAAATATTAATTGTGCACCTCGATTATGTTATAAGATATTTGGATATTTAAAACAAAAAAATGAATACTTAAAAATATTTTACCAAGAAAAATACAAATTTAATTTTCATAAATTTATTTTTAAGAAAATTATTATCAAAATGTTAGCAATTAAAAAATTCTTATAGTTTTTACTAAGATTTTTAAAAATACGAGGTATAAAAAATTGTTAATAAAATACGACGATAGTAAGAAATTAGTTGCACTTGTGTATTTAATTAATATCAATAAAAAAATTTAGAAAGATCACTACATTACAACACATTTTACTTAATAAGACTAACACATAGTTTAATCGCTTTACTTGAGTATTATAACTTTTGGAATATATCAGACCTAATTTATCAATTAATATGGTGCATGCACATACTTTTTAAAAAAATATTTTTAAAAGTGATAGCCCTTGAATTTTCATTTTGTAGATTCGTCAAAAAATAATAATATAATAATAAATAATATTTCAGGTGTAAAAATCAAATTAAAAAGACAAATTTCTAAATTAAATTTATTTGCACCAAGATTTTTAACAATTCAATAATAATAATATTATAATTTATCCCCATAGAGATTTGAGAATCTTCCAGGTAGTCAGATATTTATAATTTAAAGAAGTTTTCTTTTTTATGCTTTACAGTATAAATTTTAAAGAATATTATTTAATATAATATACGTGTATTTATTTAAATTTTGGTCTCTAAATTCACCTGTTCAAATTTTTTAAAAACAATATTCAATCGATTATAGTTTTAGACCAATCTGTTGATATCCACTTTTATTTTTTCAAACTTTTTCTTCTATTAATTTTTCCTCTTCATTGTTTCATCGATTATAAGTTTTAAATCTGTCTGTGAATTTCTACTTAAAATTATTTTTCATTCTTAAAGACTTATAATTTACTGTTTTGTCTTTCAAAAATGTCTTCTATATTAATTAGTTTTCTTATAAAGTTAAAAAATTTCAGTTAAAAATTAAAGTAAGGAAATATTTAATTGGTCTTTAAATCCTCAAACATAAAATCAATCTCTCAATTTTACAATCACTAAAAAACATTCAAAAATAATTTTCTTATAAATTTATAGTTCAGATAGAATTTTTTAAAAAATATTGTCATTTAGAAAACTAAATTTCATTTTCAAATTTGATTAAAATAAATCATTTCAAAATTAATTCGCTTTTAACAGACTTGTCGTCAAAAAAAATTGATCTCAATTTAACAGAAGTACAGTAAAATTCGGTTATTAATTACAAACAATCATAATTGTTGATCGTTAAATTTTAAATCGATAAACACAAATTGCAATCGTTAACTTGATACAAAAATATCAAATTAAAAACTCAAAAATTGTTAATTGTGATTTAAAATCACTTAGAATACACACTGGGAATAACAATAGTTGTACGATGACCTGCTAGCAACAATAATTGAACCGAAGAGTCATCGAGTAATTAAACTGGTAATAATTTTTCATTTATTAAAAATGAACAACGTTCTACATTATTTAAATTATTATTTTTTAATTTCTTTATTTGATTTTTTTAATAATAATTTTACATATTGTATAAATACTCTTATAAGTATTATATTTATTTACATTAAAATTATTTTTAATTTTTTATTATGTATGTAAGTATTGATCTATAGATCAATATTGCATAGATCAAAAATTTAGAATTTAAATGTAAAATTGAATATCGAATTTCTTCGTATGTATATTTTATAATTTAAGTTCAATGTGTTTCTTGGTTTTCAAAGATCCACTATATATTTGAATCAATTAGAAATACCCCACACAAATCAATTCCATTCTATTTCATCCAATTTCAAACAATACAATTTTGTATTTTAGTCAGTTTTTTTCATTTCTTGATTTTATCTGGTATATCCATTAATATATTCCAGAATCTACAAACTTTCATTCACGGCAATATCGTCCGCATAATAAAGTAACGTTATATTGTTGATTCTTTCGATTCTTGCCTCACCTGATCAAGCACAATCGTGTCAATTTTTTTGGTTCATTTGGTAATTTGTATGTTGATAATTAAAAATTATTATATATACATTTATTATATACATTATTACATACATCACTGTATACGTTATAAAATCAACATATCAATTATTTATAAATATATATATTTATATATAATCAAGCGGCAGCAAATCAGCAAAAAATAATTCAAACGATTAAGATTTATAATATCGCAAAAATAGCTATCATAGACACTGAATTTGTCCGATTGTTTTGCTATTTTCATAATTTAAAACAAGATCTAATGTAGACTTCGACTACGAGATGATCGAGTATGATTGTCGCCGGTTTTTGAAAGAAATATTTTTTCAATACCACTTTATACAGAAATCTTAGTTTAATGCAAAATTTGCAGGATAAACGATTCACAATATAATACACTATTTGTGATGAAAAACATAGTCTAAGTAATAGAAAATGCGATGTATGTCACTCACTCCTGCAAATAATGGTATATTTATATTTAAAACTTAATAAATTTTCATCAATTTTCACTTAAAATTGTTATGATTTTAAAATAATTTCTAAATTAAACAAATATCAACATTTATTTTTGTATACAAATATTATAATCATTTTGATTCAGCGATTTTATTTTTACTATTAAAAATTGACGTATTTTCACGCATACAAACCGCATAACATTTCTCTTGACCGGAACATTTAGGGTAGGTAAAGTTAATTATTATTAAAATCAAAAATTATTATGCTATTATTAACTATTTAATTGCTAAATGGAGTTATAAAATTTTTTTTGCATGAAATTTTCCTTTCTAGAAAATATTCAAATAGTTACTAATAACATAATAGATTTATTAAAAAAAACATTAATTCCATTTATATATATATATGAGAGAGAAAGTAAGCTAATATAAAGCATTGAAAAAACCAATACATTTCTATTTAATACAGTTTAAACATTTGTGAATTATCGTAAAACGTTTATTTGCAATTTTTTTGAGATACTAGTTTGATCAAATTTTCACATTATTTATTGTCATCGAAAATAAGTAAGTGTGCAAAGTTTGGAGAAAATTAATTTAATTAAAAGTCTTCAAAAATAGGTTTCTAAATTCCATGGATGCACACAGAAAGCAAACAAATATAGAGAATGGAAAATTGGCTTCTTATAGTAGTCATCTTACAGTATTAATATTATTTTGTCAACACCACAATATTTCATCCAGTCAGTTAAGCAACTGTATTAATTTACTCTGTTATTCAAATTAATTAATCATTGGAGATTGTTTTAAAATTTGAATGTGTATAAAAATGCACATAAACCAATTTTTCGAGACAAAGAAAAATATTAGAAAAATATATAAATAAATTTTATTTAATTTTAATATAAATAAAATATATTTTTTGGATTAGGTAGATTTCTACATATTTGAGATCAAAAGTAAAGAACTAAAATATAAATATATTTTTTTATTATTTGATAATTTTTTTAATGAAATATTTTAGAAAGTTAAAAAAATAATAATTCTCGGATAAAAAATACTGATCTCAATATTTTAAAATTATTTCTACAACACAAAGGTAAATTTATCAAATTATTCTAAAATATTTATACTATTTTATAATTAATTTTTTAAACAATATTTGACAACAGGAACCCAAAATAAAGAAATTTATTTGGTTTAAAATCATTAATAAAAATATAAAAATCCTAATAAATATAAATTAAATATTAAAATTTATTATAATTATTTTGTTATTTATTTTGGAGAAGTTATTTGAGAAAATTAAAATAATATTTTAAATTAATCAAAATTCATTTGAAAATATTGAAAATACCCAATAAAATAATGAAAATGTTTAGAGATATTTTAATCCGTATACATTTTCTTGTAATTGGAGGCTGTACTACCAAATGCAACCAAAATTTCCACAAATGTTATTCGATTATTTGGTAGGTCAGATTCGATTGATTTCAACAAAAAAATCAACTTTGCATTTGATACTTACCTATAGAATTGAATTATTTCTAAATATAAAAGAAAGTTATTCGTGAAAGGGACTGAAGGCCATTTGACCGCTCATCTACTATCATTAGCACGTTTGATCTACTTTGAGATCGTCACGAATAAATTAAATATATAATACCAGATTGTCTAAATATACAGTTCAAACCACCAATAATATAAATATAACTTTCATTATTTACTTATTTATCTTTTATTATATTTAATGTAATTCAAAAATATTAAATGGCAAACATAAAGTTTTATAAAAATGAAAAACAATATTTCTAAAATACAACACAATGTATTTACAAAATCGAGAATATAATTTTGTTTCTTTAAAATATTTTATTTTAAATTATTAATGATCATATTGATGTTGTTAATAAGTATGATTCAAAAACACCATATAACTTTTTATCAAAGTTAAAAATATTTCTAAAATTAAATACATAATAGTTAAAAACGTAATTACACATAATAATTTATCTTTAAATGATTTAAATTTTATATTTATTAAATTATTATTTTATTAATTTATCATATAAATTTTATTTCATTTATTTATCTTCTGACAAAAATTTCCGACAAAATTAATTTAATTATCTTTCAACCAAATTAATTAAATTTATTTTATTAATTTTTCGATAAAATATTCCTGATCAAATTAATTTAATTTATTATACTTTCAACAAAAATTCCCGGCCAAAATGATTTAATTTATTAATTTTGCGCCCAATAATTTTCGACCAAAGGAATTCCATTTCATTTTATATATTAATCTTTCCCTGCCGAAAATCAACATAACAATGCATCAAATATTTTAATTTAAAAAAAATAAATTTTTAATAATTGTGAATTTTGTCTGGTGACGCTTTTGTCATTTAGCACTTTTTTTGTCGGGTAACCCTGATTTCCCGATTAAAGACACTAGATTAATTAAGCCATGAAGTAAATTGGCTTAGACTCGCAGTTTTCTTCATCATCCAGTACAGAAACTTATGATAAACCAGGAAAAGACGATAAAAATGACGAGGTGTCGTCCTGGAGACCAATTGCTCTACTAGAATGCATCTATAAGGTTTTTGCATCGGGCCTGACAGCTCAACTTCAAAAATGGCTAATGGAAAATGACCTGATTTTCCCGCTACAAAAGAGCAGATGCACCTCCGAGGGATGCGCAGAGCACAACAATGTATTGAGAATAATTCCTGAAGAACTAGAAGAACTCTAAATCGCCTTCCTGGACCTCACAGATGCTTTCAGTAGAACGCCTAAAGATCATGTGATTGAGGTACTGAGAAGAAAGGGGATGAATACAAAATCCTGCGACTTGATGAAGAGGATTTACTCAGAAAACACAGAGTATTCCTGTAACGACAGATCGATTCCAGCTATACCGATCAACTGAGGAGTTAGACAAGGATGTCCACTCTCAATGCTCCTATTTAACGTCGGTGTCGATCCGATCTTGACCGAAATCCATAATTCCTCCGACTCCGGTATACGGATAGAAGAATGCTAAATCTCATGCCTCGCTTATGCCGATGATATTGCACTAATATCCAACACGCATGAATGTCTCCTAGAAATGGTTAACAATGCCTTAAAATTGGCCTCTTGGACCTCGGTGACCATCAATCCAAGTAAATCCGGCTACCTATCAACATCCAAAGAAAGCGACAAGATCTTCAGTAATGGAGAAGAGATTCCAATAGTCGACGATGGGAAGGGATATCGATACATTGGAGTAGATTTTTCAAGAAAAACAAAAGGCTCCCCGGTCGAACTATTCAAGAGCATCATAAGAGACATGAAAAAGATAGCAAGTTCATCACTTGATCCATGACAAAAGATCGACGCATACAAGACCTTCATTCACTGGCGTCTAATCTTCTCATTTCGGAACTACAACATACCGAATAAATAACTATCTGTTTACTGTCACCCAGAAACAAAAGAAAGCATTTGCCATTGGTTTTGAGAAGGAGATTAGAAAAATAATAAAAGCCATACGTGGACTCCAGCCAAAAGCCTTCAATGACTACCTATGGCTGGTAACGAATATGGTAGACTTGGATTGATTGAGACCCGTGATGAATATGTTATGCAATACATCATACAGGCGTTCAGAAACCTAACTTATTAGGATATGGGTGTTGCAGGACTCACATTGCTCAACTTGAAGAACACATTAAAGAAGGAAAAAAAGAACAAAGGGGGAAAAAACAATCCCGATAGAACAATCAGTAAAATGATGGATTGGCTAAATGAAGGAGATCGAGAAAACGGAATCCAATCTTGATAGACAAAAGTGAGGAACAAAATCCGATACTTGGCCAAGATTGGACTTCACACACGCTTTATATGCGACCACGATAAGGGAATATGTCTCCAGAAAAAATCGTCTAGTTAAAGTCTAACATTATCAGCTGCTGAAAAGAAAACACTGCCATTCCAGTTCCACAGGCTGTACCATTATCAGAAATTTGTGGACTAATCAAATCAGTCAAGTGCGGGTAAATCTGCAGACGCATTAAACAAGAATAAAATGTCTAGCCAAATGCTACATGACGGTAGCCTGACAGCGACTGAATGGCGATTTATTCACCAGGCCAGAACAGGAAATCTTCCAGTCAACTACAAGCCAAAGAAACCAAAGGAAAAAACATTATGTCGAGCTTGTCGACAATACGCTGAGACTCAGATGCATATCCTTTGTCGCTAAAAGTCAGATATGGCACTTGTAACAGCTCGCCATAATGCCATAAATTGATTTAGTTGTGGAAGCTATAGACTTTGAACTTTCATACTATAAAATACTTACGGATGAACAAAGTGAAGTAAGACTAAAAGAATTTATGCCTCATACGCGAATTACTAGATTTAAACAATTTATTTCCATGACACTTTAGAATTCTCAGCATCTGAATTCTAAAATTTGATAATTAATTAATATTATAAATATTTTCCATTCTTTTGAAAAATTAGTATGAAACAGAGAAATACATTAATCAAGAAAGAATGTCGAATAGTAAAAGTGGTTCGAATAATTGTTGTAATGACAATTTGATTTGTGATATTAATAAATGTTCAAAAAATCATATTGATATTATTAATTAAAATTTAATGTAAGATATTAAATAAATTAATATTATATTAATATTTTAGTCGTGACATCAGATATCTGTTTACTCATGAAGTCCTGTCTAATGACTCAAGTTTTATTAATGGAGTTTCCATCAGAAAGACAAGACGAATATCAATTATGTGCCGCAATGAACCTCCTCAAGACCAACATCCTCCCTCTGATTTCGATCTACTTCTAAATCAATTAACTACTATTAAGAATGAAGAAACATAAAAAAACTATTAAATTGTCTATATGTTTTATTAATAAACTATGAAAATGAACTTTTTATTCGGCTATTGTATTTATTAATCTAGCGTTCTTTTCTGAATCTTCTCTGAAACCTTCACAAAAATGTTTTCATAATTCCGTAATGTTGTTTTTGTCGTGGTTTATCGGTCTCAAATGATAAATAATTGAGTGTTCCAATCTCGGTTACTTAAGCAATTTTTTATAAATCATTTTTTAATCTTTACAAAACTTCATTCTTTTCATATTACTGACTAAAATGTATCGTTGATGTAAATATATATATATATATATAT
>MQRK01223329.1:0-17854 GCA_001938485.1 Girardia tigrina | reverse complement strand
ATATATATATATATATATATATATATATATATATATATATATATATATATTCTTTCCAAATAATATATATTCTTATAAACTTTTTAACTTTGACTTTACCCTTTTTCTTTCTAAATTATTTTAAAATTTAGATGGGTATTTATACCCAAATAAAAAATATTAATTTTTTTATATATAAATTAGTATTATTAAATTCAAAACTTTTATTTAAATAAACTTCTAATTAGAATTTAAAAACAAATTTTAAAAATATTTCAAAACTTTCATTAAACTTTAATTATTCTTTAATTCCCCTTTTCTTTCAGATCATATTTCTTTAGAACAATTTGAGTATTCGCTGTTAAACAGATCATATTTCCCCCGAAGAATTATCCGCAGCCCAACCACTCAAAAATTAATGGGAGTTTTTATTGGGAGTTATTAAACACAAAGGAAAAATAAATTTCATCCTTCATTAAAACACAAATGAAAAATAATTTTCACTTTTAATTTTAAAACTTTCAAAACTGGTGAGTGGTTTTTTTTTATATATTTATTATTTTTTTATATAATTGTATCGATAAAAATCGATTTAAAAAATTGCACCTCAGTCCACACTTTTGCCTTGAACTGTGGGGCATTTTTCGGTTACTGTGGGGGCAATTGTCCCCCAGTCAATATGTTAAAAAAGGCCCTACTATCTGGATTGTTTTGATTTTTGTTATTTATTAATTTTTTTTCGATTTATTTTGTTTTGGGTTTTGTGTTTGCTCTAGAGTAATGATTGTGGCTTTTATTTCTGTTATTGCGAGTTCTTGCAAGGGTGTGATATTCGCATGTGCTGTTTGATTTTTACCATGCAGACATGAACTGGCCCATCGAACCGACTGACTTCGGGTAAGTAGAGCAATTGCACGGAGAACCGGCTTACATCGACCGCAACATTGATTCGAAATGACTGGTCAGCCAACGCCAGTCGCGCTTTTGGGTGACAGTCTGCGGGCGTGAACGATCGAAAACTGCCTGGAAAAATCCTGTTGGCAACGAGTACGAATCCGCATTTTTGGAAGCCGCGGTACTCGTCGATCTTCCAAAAGGTCGATCTGATGTCGATCGAGGGCCAGTCGACATAAAACCGGCTAATACTTCCGCACAAAAAATGGGTGCGGGCTTTCACTGCTTGAACCGGAGGCCAGCACCATAACTTTACTTCTTAACTTGACAATACTTTACATCCTTTATCAATATTAAATATCTAACCATTATATATTTTCTACATAGACTCAACATTTTAATTCACTAATATACTTGATATCCTAAGTTGACATTACTTTTTATCCTTTATCAACATTAAATATCTAACCTTCATATATTTTCTACATAGACTCGACTACATTAAAATTCACTCATATAAAAATGATAAGAACAAATAGCAAATACTCGCCCACTGAAATGTTGATAAAAAAATAATGGCTTTTATTTCTGTTTTAACGGCTTTTAACTATAACTAGACGACTTTAAGTAATAAAGGTTCCTTTAAATTAATGCAATTTATAGAGTTCCTTTAATTATTTTAAATAATTAAATAAATCAAAATCTTAATATTACATTTTATACACAGTAGAACCTGCATATTAAGACCACCATCGGGTTACAATGTAGCTGGTCTTAATACACAGGTGGTCGGATTTGACAACTTATATTGTTGGATTATTAAGGCACGAATAAAATAAAGGTGTTCACATTTTAAAACTGAAAACTGTGAAAAGGTAACCACGTAATGCTTTTTTTCAATGAATAAAATTGAAAGAGAAACAACATCTATTTATTTCAAAGTTACGATCTTTTCACAAAAGAGTCTAAGGTCAATCGTTTACCAAATATTTTTAATTCCGAAGCATGACGTTGCAGTTCTTTTACCGTTTTTTCCAGGTGAGGCAATCCAGTGGAGCACATACTCAGAAAATAAAGTCATAGCTGATGCATCCACTTTTATGCCTCAGAGAAAGAGTTTATCTGCTGGGGCTCCTCCCCGGACTTGCTTTAAGGTACGGATCTTTGATTCTCAATAATCTACCATTCAATAGTCTACACTTCCCCCTTCTCCGCAAATAACATTGCACGTTACGTTGTGGCAATTTTGAAAGCTCTGACGCCAGCCATTGCTTTAAAATCCTTATACTGAAGTTCCCTAGTATATGATAGAGCATTTTCTTTCATTATTAGACAAGATACATGAACGTTTAATGCATTTCCATGAAACCACTTCCAGGTCTTTGAATTTATAAAATCGTACTGTCCAGATAGAGTGACGTGTTTTCAAGTTAAGCTGCAGTTGCTTTCAAAGGCGTCAATAAAAAAATGTTTATGCTTAAGGATTGACAGTACTTGTGTTTTACTGTAATGAAATTGCTGAACAAGCTGTCTTATATATCTGCAAGCTGCAAGTATATTTTATCTTGTAGAGTTAATTCTCTTCTTTTGGTCATTTGTAAAAAATGTGTCTGGAAAAAACTAAACACTTATAAAAAGATGATTAAATGCTTGTTGAATTTTTTTGGAAGAGAGAAAGACAAACAAAAGGAATAGTGGAGAACAGTCCTTTTTACAAGCTTTTATTACGTTTCTTTTGTTTGTCTTTCTGGATGCATCAAATCTTGCGATCGAAAATTCACCTGCTTCCCGTTCACCTAGCGACATGAAACTTTCAGGCCTGATGTATTCTAGGTGACAATACACTTCGCTGTCACTGCTCATCTACTGCCTTTAGTTTGGCCACAAAAAGTAATTAAAGTGTCGTTCTCATGTTTTCGTCAGTAGTAGGCTTTGAAATTTGCTACATCTAAATGCAAATAGAAAGTGGATTTTCGCCAAGTAGGCTTTGATAATTCAGTCAAAAAAATGTGGGAAGTGGGTGAAATAGATACAGAACCGCATATGACAAATTATAAAAGCTTGTACACCAAATTTTTTTTGGTATGATTATTTATGATATTCACCTTCTTTATACTAAAACGAGCAGGGCTCCCACACATTTTAAAAACTTTCTCAGTATCACGACACACCTTAACAACAATAACTCATGTACACAAATGTCTGTGATGATATATAGGTAAGTTGTTAACATTTTGTAACAATAAAATTATTTTGTCAATAAACAAAATTATTTTCTTATTTATTAATAAAATATAAAATCTTTAACAATTATTCGTATGATTAATTTATTTTAAGTAATGGAAAAAGGTTTTCTTTAGGTTCCAATTTTTTTTATTGGCTAAAAAATAAGTTGTCGTACTAAATAGGTAATTTTAATCGTGGTACCTCAAAAGGGTGATCAGAATACGCATTAGACAAGTGGTCGGTATGGCTATGTAAAATTCAATGTAGAAAGTTCCGGTCACAAAATATCTGGTCTGAAAAGATAGGTGGTCAGAAGGGCTATGTAAAATTCAATGGAGAAAGTTCCGGTCCCAAAATATTTGGTCTGACAAGATAGGTGGTCGGAAGTACAGGTTTTACTGTATTATATATTTTATATATTATAAATGACACAGAAAATGGAAGAATCTCAGCAAAGTATCGCAAAGAAAAGAATTGTGTCAGTGTGAAATAAAGACAGCAAATAAAAAATTACTTAACTTTTATTTTGTATAACTACAGTCTATAAATTAAGTGGAAGCTCTGGGAAAAATTTACGACTATAAAATTTGTATTGTAAAAAAATATTAAGATTTTTGATGGAACAACTCGAATTTTTTACGACAAGATTTTGGTTGAAATTACAACAATGAATCAATTTTCGAAATTAAAATGAGAATAAGACTTTGAAGAAATCGGTTTCATCTAAAAGTTTTGTTCTCCTTAGAACTTTCCTTTGTTATGTGTTTGGATTAAAAAAGGCAAGATAATCGAGTATGTGTAGACTTTCGCCAGTTGAAAAAATACCTTTTGACAAGCATCTCCAATGCGAAATGTAGACGATATGTTGAATACACTAAATGGTTGGCAAAATATTTTAGTACCATCGATTTGAGAAACGGATACCATCTAGTAGAGTTAGAAGAGGAGTCAAAGATTAAGACAGCATTCCCAATAAAGTACGGTCAATACTGTTTCACAAGAATGCATTTTGGAATTGATGCAACCTAAGCGACTTTTCAGGAGCTAATTCTAAAAGTTTTGGGCGATTTGAATTGGAAACAAGCTGTCTAATGATATTTTGATTTTTGGAAAAAAAAGAAAGAACATCTTCAAAGAATAAATATCATATTTCAGAAAATTAAATAATCAGGTTTGAGAATAAACTCAGAAAGTGTCAGTCTTTAGTAGAAAAGACGAAATATTTAGAACATATCATAAATAGCGATGATATTATAGCAGATAAAGCAAAGATGTACGCGATAAGCAAGTTTCAAAGCCCATTATACATTAAACATTTAAGGAGCTTTTTGGGCTTGACAAATTTTGTAAATGGAAATTTATAAATGATGGCGCAAAATATGTAAAAGTATTGGAAAGCTTATGTGGTAAGAATAAAGACAAGAAGCTGATTTAAACTAAAGAATGTGATCGAGCTTTCGAAAACTAAAAAGAAGAATGATTAAAATCCCGATTTTGGTATATCTTGATTTTTCCAAACAATTTATACTTGAGATAAATTTTGATACGATAGAGATGGATAGAGGTTTTCAAAGAAAGACGAATGTAGAAGAGAAAGGGTGATTTCGTATAGATCACATAAAATGAATAAACATGAACTAGGCCATTGCATTACAAGGGAAGAACTACTTGCGATTTATTATTTCACACAGCATTTTAAACATTTTTGTATTGGAAAAGTTTTTGTTGCAAACAGATCATAAAGATATTACGATTTTGATGACTTCAAAAAACCCCATCACACCACAGTTCCAAACATGGATAAATTTTCTGATTGATCTTCATATGAAAATGGAATATCGAAAAGAGAAAAACATTCAAATGCTGATGCAATGTCAAGAAATTCGTGCGGATTGTGCAATCAGTGTCAAACAATGCATGAAGAGGCCAAGAAAGGAAAGATTAAAAAATACTGGTATTAAGAGAAGAATCAGATTGTTTAAAAAATGATCTTAACAAAATCGAGGATTGTTATTTAGTAAGATTACCTTTTTTAACTAAATAGGTTATATATGTATGATATAAATATTATATTTTATAACTTAATTTATGTAAAGAATATTACAAAAAAATATAATCCAAAATATGATTATCCATCCAAATGATCACATTTGGGATTTTATCAGTGGGTATAGCGGTACCACCGACTTCGCGGAGTGGATTTCCAAATTCGAATTGGTGGACCGTCTATAGAAGTTAGAGAATTTGGAATCGGTAATGCAGCTGTTCCTTTCTAGTGCAGGTTTCGTCGCGTATGACTGCCTGGCGGATGGAGTGAAGAAATAGTATATGGAGATCAAACGCGCATTAGAAAAGGCGTTCTGCATCGACCGAGTTGCGCCATTCGGGGAATTATGTTACAGAAGACTGGTCCATAGATGTATTCGCGGCCAATGTAAAACAACTGGTACGTTTAATATATTTGTAATGCTAGCGATGAGTGGCTGAAGAGCGCCGTTATATTGGGACTTCAAGACCCAGTTCAGCAGCAAATAAAGTCGGCCTGCTCGGTGGAGGAGCGGCAGTTATCTGATATTATCACAATGGCACGAGCGATGATTAAATCGGATCCGTGTATGGTGGGACAATATCAGTAAAGGGGGCATCACAGTGATTTTGAAAACCGGGCGAATAAGGGCGAAGGAGAACTGGCCAACAGAACAAATTATAGCGGTCGTCGAGCAGAAAGGAGGTGTTTCAAGTGTAACAAAACGGGACACAGCTCGATTTTGCAAAGCTGCATCTTGGAGGTGCTTTATCTACAAAGATGGGAGCCATGTGGTGAATCAGTGTCCACATAAATGTGAAATGCAACCAAAAAAATGAGCAATGGAAAGGCAGTTATGCGCAGCTGTCTTTCGATATCAATGTGCACAGTTGCCCGGGTTTGATGTTTGACTGAATAATCAAATTGTGCGGATGTTTGTGGATTCTTGCAGTAGTATGTCGATTGTAGATCGGAAACAGGTGAACTCTTGTAAACTTAATAAAGCTAACGTGCATATTGTAATGTTGAACGGAACGAGTGTGCAGAAATGTGGTGTACAGGACAACTTTCCACTGGGATATATAAAATTTTAAATTGTTTGGAAAAAAATGAGAACAATATTTATATGAAGAATTTTATTAAACTCAAAAATTATTTAGTCCATATGAACATTATGAGATATGCCACGCAAAAACTTGAGTACGTTCTCACGTTCATAGTTCCTTATTTTATTGAGAATACGCTGGTCTGCTTCCTCATATCATCGTCGTTTACGTGGGGCTTCATATCTAGCGAGGAAACATTCGTAATCTGCGTCAAATGTCTTTTGCATCTTTTGCAAGTGACTAATAAATTTTCATATTACTGGATGACTGATACAATATCCTAGCTGTAATTTTCTAAGGTAACCTTCAAGAAATATGTATCAGACCGAATTAAGGTACTATGATAAACCGTCCAAGCTTCAAATGAATAAAGAGTTGAAGTCAAACATATGTGTTGGTAAACCAACTTATGACTGACTAATTCTGGAGGTCGATAGTCATCAAGAACGGTCAGTGCATATTCATTATCTACATCTGGATCAAAAGCAATGGACGTTATCATACAAGCTTTTAATGCAAAATTTGCATCAATATTATAACAGTTAAAAAAGTTGAACTTCAGAAAGATATTTGCAGAAATTTTGAATGAGATAAAAGAAATAACACCAGGGAATTCAGTACGTAAAGCCTGATGTACACCAATTTAAAAATCCACATTTACTGTATCTGGATTAAATTGTGGTCATAATTTTTTAATCATCCGAAATTTGATTGAAGATGGACGGAGCAAAAACGAACCATCATAATTTATAAGATTAACTAATTCCTGTCTCGTTACAAGGTATTGGTATATTTTTTGGCACAAGTTCGGTTTATCAATTTTCTCATTGTATCTCGTGATGGAAATTTACCTAAAACACAATCTGAAATTATTTGGCCAACTGAAATTCTTATTTCTTTAGGCTTTTCCTTTGTTTCGTTCCGCAGCACTACCGGTATTACTACACTTATGGAATGGAAAGAAGTGCAAAAAGTATAGTACCGAGTTGTCCGTTTCCCAGAAATGTGTGATGTAAGTGTAAATATCCGTGGAATTCAGATAGTGTTGAATTGTGTAATTGTGAACGAGTAACAGGGTGCGAGCTGCTTATTGGTCTTGATGGTATCAGGAAGTTACACAAGGTTCACATTACGGTAACTTGGAGTGTAACTTTCCAAATCGAAATGGAGTTGTCGAGAATGGAGGATGTATGTAACGTGGGCGTGTATTGGTGTGATGGTGATAAAAAGTGGTAACTGTGAGTGGTAACGATATGGATCGTGAAGAGGAAGTTAGTGTGGCGAAGCCGAAACCGCAGATAGTGGATAAGGCGGTGAGATCTGGAGGCGACATGCTAGATATGGTATATAATTATAATTTGACACCAAAATCAGGTTCGAGCGGTGATTCGAAAATAATATCGCAAAAGAATAATAATTAAATAAATCAGATAATAAAGGACACAGGACACGAGAATTGACACTAAAGCATGATATCGTCATAACTCTAGATAATAAATAAGGGAACTCAAAAACCAAACGAACATATTTTATTGAAGAAAATGTAATATCTATTATATCATGAAGGTAGTAAAAAGGTCTATAACTAACTCAGAAATGATTTCGACATGGAAGATATGAAAGAAAGATAAAAAAGAAAAGTTGCCTAAATTATAAAAAATAGGAAGACTCTAATAACAAGAACGAAAGAAAAGTACATAAAGCAATCAGCGGACGAAACCTTCCAGAAAATATATATTGATTATTGCAGAAATATAAGTGGATGTTATACATTGGCAATAATTGTCCACTTTGGTATATATATACAGTCCGCGACAGATTAATTGAATCAAGGATAAAATATTGATATTTATCGCATGTTGACAGAAAAAGTGCAATACACCAGTCCAAAAAAGATATAATTGTAAACAATCTGCATGTACTCTACATCAAAGAACACACTACACATGTACACGTGTTAGTAATGGGTGTGGCCACCTTTGCTGTTCTTGAGAGCGCTGACACGCGACTCCATGTAAAGCACACAGTTTCTGGCAACATGTCTCAACTCAATGTCATTATGCCAGATTTGTTGTGCTCTCTCAATTACCTGTTGTCTGGAGTTGCCACTGCCTTGGCGGTACAATTTTTGCTTAAACACGATCCAAGCGTTTTCCATCGGGTTCATATCCGGAGAGTATGAAACACCAGTCGACACACTGTATTCCTTGTTGCTCCATATAAACCTTGGTAGTTGCAGTAGTGTGGCACCAGGCACCATCCTGTAACAGTTTCCATGGGGTGGTACCGAAGAGGGTATCAGCCAGTGGTATCAGATGCGTCTGCAAAATGTCGATATATTTTTAAGCATTCATAGTCCCATCGACAGGAACTAAACACTCAATGTCGAAGATGGTGATGGCTCCCCAAAACATCAGTTTGAATACGTAACCGTTGTGAGGATCGAAGTGCTCGTCCCGAGGAATTTCTCCCTTGCTGCGGCGTACGTACTACACTCGCAGTTGACCCACCTCAACCATTGCTTCGTCGGTAAAGATAACCTTAGAAATGGAGAAAAATAGGCAAAGACAAATAAAAATGGGTGAAACAAAGAAGTTTACTAGCTTCCCATTATCTTACCTTATTTCATTCTTCCTGAGGTATTTTTACATGTCGTTTGGCCCAATTCTAGCGCCTCTCCTTCTTTGCCGGGTCAAGTTTGTGCACCTTTCATGGACGATAACAGCGTCTGCGCCATTCTTCAGAATACGTTGAATGGTTCGAAGGCTGACATGTGCGGCTGACGTGCCAGCAGACTTTTTGATTTCGGAGGCCGTATTTCGTGGATCCTTAACACTTTCACGAATGATGTAGCGTTTGCCCCCCTCCTTCACTTTTGCTAAAGTTCCACATTTACCCTTTCGTGGGGTTTCCACAGAGCAAGTGCACTTTTAGTGGTTGATGATACGAGTGACTGTTGACTGGCACATTCCGAAATCTGTGACAATCTCTCTGTGCTTTTTTGTAGTGTGTAGACTAAGGGCTATCACGCGTTCTCTCTGAGCTCTCGAGGTATCAGCCATCAGTACAGTGATGTAGGTAGTTAATGACGCACAGAGTCAAAAGAGCACTGTGCTCCCTCCATTGTCATGAGTCATCATTGTGTAACGCCGATGTGTTTAAGCTTGTATGTGTATATACTGTATATACGTAATATATATGTGCGAGTGTGTGGCCGTTTGGCGGATGGGCTTAAGTAGCCGCCTCTGCACATGATCTTTGTATTTTTGTAGTTCAGTAGTGTTTTTCGTTATCTCTGTAGTTAATGTTCTTTTACTTGTAATTAAGTAAGAAACGATTGTGATTTTGCTTGATGCAATTAATCTGTCGTGGACTATATATATATATGAATGCAGCTTCTGGTCAAGATGAAAAAACAGTCAGAAAATATGTTACTTCTGGTGATAAATTATGGAAAGATAATTTATTAAAATATTTTAATATGATTAAAATTGGTATTCCAATAAATTATTTAGGAAAATTAAGTATTATTAAAATTTTTTCTTTATTTAATTCATTTTTTTAAAACTAATCAAATATATATTATCGAACAACGCAATAAAATGATCAGCATTTTTTCAGTGGTATAATAGATTTCGATTAGAATTTGTCGCGATAGGAAAGAAATTTGGAAATTTTCAATAACAATGCAATATATAATAATTGGAATTTTAAATTAAGCTTCCAACAATATTCTTCAGTGCTTGCCTGAACACACTGCTGAAACAAGCTGCACAAATGTATTCTATTCTAAAAATGTATTCTAAGTAGCAGTACAAAGTAATTATATTTAATTTATTAAAATCTTAAATCAACTAAAGAACTGTTCTTAATATTTATTTCAGAAATTTACAATGTTGTCTTTAACAAACTAGTCTTAGTGATCTTGTGGAATTGAATTTTTTAAAAAATTTATTCCCGGTATAAATGCAAAATGAAAACCATAACTAATTAGACTGCGTTGACTGGATAAAATATGTCTGATTTTTCATTCTGGTGTTGTTTTGAATTCTTGCATATCTACCACAAAATTATATTAATATAATTTAGTAATTTATATTACCTGATATTTGGTTTCGTTGGGTGCATAACGACGAGCTCTACGTCTTCGTATTATTAGAACAGTAACTAAGACCGCAATGGTAAGAACAACTGCACAGACACTCACAGTGGTGATAGTTATCTGTAAATTGACTGGAGATTCTAGAATAGGTTTTGATGTATTATGTTTATCATTATAATAATTAATATTTTTTAAGATTGTGTATTCGAGAATAAAAAGTATAGTGTATTAATAGTCGCATGTAGTCCGAAAATTTTAAGTTATCTGCCATTCATTATATAATTTTTATTAGATAACACAACGGTTTTTTCTCAGTTTCTTATTCTAGTCTAAGACAATAGTGTATTGTTGGCCTAAGATTATCAATTGCATTCTTTTGCTACAAAAGATTTTATTTTTAATATAATTTGTTTTGATTACGAACAAAATTCTTACAATATTATAATAAATATATTTATATATTTATAGAGAATAAGTGAGTATTTATGAAATCAATGAGAGAAACTAATTGAAAAAATAATTATAGGAAGCTTGAAAGTAAAATTATTAATCAAAATTAAAAAGTAAATAAAGGAAAAAGAAAGCAAAATAAATCATTATTGTAAATTTTATTTTAGTTTTTAGCTTTTCATCATAAAAGGACATTATTTAAGTACATACGTTAATACACGAGATAATAACTATACTATGCAAATAGGAAACATTTTTAAACCGATTTGACCGAATCAGATGTGGACGAAAACATTCAAGAATTTGTGTATGAAAATCTTCAGAAGATTGTGGTTACGTTTTCCCTGCTAAGTTAAAATCAAAGTCTCTCGTGGTTTTATTTAAATATTTTAAACCCATCTAATATTTTGAATTTTTAACAAACTATTTTAGCAAAATAACTAATAATGGCGACTATGAAATAGGAATTTTTAAGTTTCGTTATAATAGGTAAAAGTTGTTCCAAATTAATTGCAGCATATTTCAATGTATATCAATTATGTTCAGTGAAAATGGTGTCCTGAACCCTAACCCTAGCCTTAACAGTTTCCATTTTATGTCATTTCATAGCTCTGCTTTTTTTATAAATTCGGTTGTAATTAATCTGGTGTACCCTTAATAAAATCAATAAAGTACAATTGTATTATTTTTCGTACAGGGTTTCCACTTTGAAATGTGATTTTTTTCATTTTGAAGTGTGAAAATTAAAAAGATGAAAAAGTTATATAAAAACATAAAAAAATTGTTAAATAAAAAACACTTATAATATTTAAATAACAAAAATTTAAATATATATTAAAACAAGATGTGTTAAAAGCCTATATTTATTAAATTATTTTCAATATATTAGTAGTAAATTTATTTATAAAGTTTTCACACTTCAAAGTGGAAATATTCACACTTCAAAATGAAAAAATTCACATTTCAAAGTGGAAATCCTGTATCATATAGTATTTTTACATGATAGATAAAAAATAGAAAATTAAAACTTCGATTCATCAATTTTAATTAGAAATAAGTTTTTTTCTCATGTTTTAGTCCTAACGAAGTTTACAAATAAAATTAATAGTTATTATTTATAATTACTAACAGTCATCATTGGATCTCTACTAATCATATAAATACAGTCCCGTTTTGCCAAACCTCTCAAAATTGGAAATTCATGAATCTAAGATTCAACTCATATATTTTCTATCAGATTGATGAGATTTTATTTTTTAGCCCCATCGGAAACATAAACCGGCCATATTGGCCCATTTCCTTTCTAGCGGTAATTATTTCGCACAAAGAATTATTCTGGATCTTCAATGGATGTATCATGGGATAAACTATTAACGGTTTCACATCTGTTATTAGTCGATTGTAGAGAATTCGCATATTAACGTCATAATAATTGCGTTCTTATGTCTTTATCCAAAGAACTTCTAAAATAATTTAAAAACTTTTCTTGGATTTATCTTCACTTATTATTATAAAAAATTATATTGTAAATTATGACTCATGAATTTTAAAAAGTTTTAAAAATAAATAAAAAATTGTTTTATGGTTACTTTATTACCCCAACCATAAAATATAACCATTTATAAAAGGTAAATCGTTTTGGAAATAAAAAATATATTGTATATTTTCTAACTGGAGTTTATATAAGAACATTTTTATTCCTTCATTCAATTTTTTATGTTATCTTTTCTTGTTACTTGGTGTATTAACACGTTGACTCCATCATTCGACCCACTGGTGGGTCGTTGCTGATTTCCATCTGCTGCGAAACGACCCACGGGCGGGTCGTTTATAAAAATAATACGGAATATTTAAAAGAACCCCAAAAGTTTGTATTATTGTCATTTTTATACCGTATTATTTTAAACGACCCGCCCGTGGATCGTTTCGCATCAGATGGAAATCAGCAACGACATACCGGTGGGTCATATCGTACTCAATGTGTTAAAATAATTTAAATTATTGAAGAAAAACTAAAGATGTTAAAATTACTTTAATATCTGCCAAGAGCTTTTTATTCAATCGCACTTTATGTATCCTTTAAAGAGTGTGATGAAATAAGTTTATTAAACATGAAAAATTAATAGTTCAATAAATTAAGAGATTTTTTATAATAGCTGGAGTAATTAAGTTTTTATATCTATTCTTGAGCATCGAATTGCTTAGCATTTATTTGGTGACTGTCATGATGAGTCGTAACAGAAAAATACACGCCCTAGAATCGTAAGATGTCAATCTTTTAAACGAGTGCAATTATTCTTAAATTTATTTACCGTGCTGTGTAGTAGCCACACATTCAGAAGCGAATGGTTTTTAATCGATATAAATAGAAATATTCATTGACGTGGCTTATGGTAGAAGTCAATATATGATAATAAATGAAATTTATCTGCTAAATTCATGAAAAATATCGATCATCGACTGTAAATTATCAAAAATAACTCAGAGATAAAAGTTATTAGAAGCAATGTGTACATGTTACACAGCATGGTGCAGGAAGGGTTAATCGAAAAATAAACTTATATATATATATGCAATAAACAGTGAATATAGAGCTTTTTGGCATTGAATTATGGTTGTTGAGATTTCGCCGACGATCACGGCAGAGAAGAAATGACTTTGTATATGGAAGCTCATTAAGACTATATGAAATTGAAATTTAACCCAGAAAGCACTTGTTTTGCTTAAATTTAGAAAATTCAACCATGTGCAGATAAATATCTTTTTTAGATTTTTTCAATGGTATGACTTATAGTTCAATATAAAAATAACTGAACATTATTATTTATTTTAATCTAGTCATACACCTGATCGTTAAAAATTCTCTTTGAAATTTATAAAAATCTGGAAATACCACTTTTTTGTCAGAAGAATGTTTATAGAACTAATGAGATTCGTATTTGAAAGTTCACTGTATGTTTTTTAGGTATAAGATTATTTTCAGATATCGATTGTTCTTCTCTTAACATCTGATGCTAGCAGATAATTTAGGTTTGCAGGATCTGCTAGGGGATAATTATGCTTGAATAGCTTCGTTCATATACTCATATTACAACTGCGGTCTAGTACAACCACCTAATCCTTCAAATCCGGGTCAGTTCGATTTTTACAAGATAAGACCAGGCAAAATGCTGTTATCCTCATCCATCAAAAGCTTTTCGAGTAGGGTTTGGAATGTCTTATTCAGACACATAAAGTTCAAATATGGCGCCATCTGACTTTAATTTACTCATTCCCATGAGCAACGACTAGTGTCATTAGGTGTTGACAATTATAATGAGTTTAATCAGTGGTTCGTGAACTTCGTGGCATCAGAATCCAGATCTTTCTATAGGAATTACATCATGTCCTGACCGAAAAATAGCAAACAACATTTGATTACAATGGTGACTATCTATTAGTTAATCAAATATGATTTTGAAGAAAGATTTTTTACTCTCTTTTTAGAATTTAAGGTAGATGCGATTATTTTTATTGAAATAAAACCTTTACATAAAGTCAGGATTTTCAGGATGTTAAATAAAATAGTCAGCAAATGTCTTATATACTGCAGATTTTTATGGTAAATGTTTGCATAATATTTTTCGAATAACTTTTTCTCGGGAATAACGTTAATCTTCTGTGGAATATGTATTTATAGTATAATTTATAAAATAAAATAAATGTTAATTTATGTTATTTTATCTAAACTTACCACCGATCTCAAATCGCACATCCATTAATAAATCTTGTTCATATCGGATTCCGAGCGGTTGAGACACATTCGCATATGTCGACATACAGACAAACCGCCACTTTGATCCTTTTGGTGCTAATTTACTGATAAACAATGTTTCGCGAGTTATATTATAAAATTCGGTGGCGTTCATCGGACCAGATACATATTTCCAATATGTGATCGGCTCCGGATAACCATTTCCAGCACGGCAGTTTATTTGCGAGTCGTTTAGCACAAATCCATAAATTTCCGGTTCAAGTGCCAATTTGGATGATTCATCTGCAATTGTATGTCGATATCAATCATAGCTAATCTACACTGCGCTGTTACGTCATCGCCATTACGGTAATGCATTTCTTTTAATTAAAAAATAATTTTTTACCGCATACTTACTATTTCACAATACTTAACACTTCAAAGATATTTAATAATATAAATCAATTATAAATGCAGTATTCGTTATAAATATTAATTATCCATTAATAAATGTGTTTAATCGACATTTTTTTAATTAGAATTTTATTGAAATAAAAATTATTACGATAAACTCTTAATTGTTCATAGTGAATTTCTCCATTAGCCCGACAAAAAATTGGCCTATTATGATCAGCCAAGCTCGCCTTGATTTCGGCGCTGTCCGTATTTGTTTCGTAACTGTAGGATCGAGTAATAACTGAAAGATACTCCAGTCCTAGAATCTTAACAGGGGCGAATGGCGTTCCGTTCACTGCTTGGCATTTTATCGAACCCGTCAACCCGTTTAACAGTCCCCCGGTGACTGAATTATTTACTTGTTGAGAGAAAACAAAATTCCAATTCAGTTTTAGAGAAATCTTTATCGTTGACATTTTATAATGGGGATAATGATTAAGATTGTTCAGTAACTCAGTGGATTCCGCATCAGTCGCTGTTGGAATGAAAAAGACTTCGAAATCCTTGTTGTTTGATTGTCTTAAGAAACTGAGAGTTAAAATTACATCGCTATCATCATCGATTTTGAAGCTTTTAATCTTGAAATAAGCCTGGTTCGCTTCTTTTTCCATTCTGCTGGTTTCATAATACGGATTAAATGCAAAACTGTGTTTTTCTGCCTCCTCGTCCATTATTCTTATAACAATCCATTTAGATTTTTGAATTTCGCTTCCATTTGATATAAATCTGATGTCGATACTCTCGTTTTCGAAAATCGGAAATGGTGTTTCGAAGTTGACATCGAAAATGTGACATTTGCAAGAGGCCACCAGTAATAAAACGCAAATGATAGCTAATGAAATGAAAGCGTTTAACATCTAAAAAAGAATTAATTTACCAACCATGTTTTATTTCCATAATTAAATATTATTTTCGAATTTCAATTGTTTAATACATTTATTAAAACAAAGTTGGTGGAGATTTTATGTTTATATTAAGAGTCGAGAATTCATTTTTTAATTAAGAAACATTTTACTGACTTAAAAGTTGTAATTTAATAAAAAAAATAGTAAATCAAAAAATTTAATTTTTGATATCCATTCTCTATGTAGACAGAACTCTACTTTGTCAACAATATTTTTTTAAAATTTAAAAAATTTTAATTAAAAAACACATTAAAAATTAATATAAACTACTTATAATTTATAAGTAGATATCTTGCAATTAATATTGTTCGGGAACTCCGAATTTGCCGTTTTTTCTCATTTTGGGATCTTAAAAAGTTTTTTTCGATCAAATTTTTACAAAATCATTTATTGTCATCGAGAATGAGCAAGTGCGCAAAGATTGAAGAAAATCGATTGAATAAAAAGCCTTCAAAAACAGGTTTCTAAATTCCATGGATACATATATATACCTTTATAGAAAGTAAGCTAATAAAAAGAATGGAATAATTATTCTTAAATAAATATGATTACCATTTATTTATATTAATCATAAAATAATTTTTTAATTAAAATTGAAATTTTTGAAATAAATACATGGAATTTTGTTTGTTATCAACTGAGATTATTGCTTAATGAATTGCTTATCATGAATATACAGATATATCCTTCTACAATAAAAGAATGCAAGTAAGATGCATGTTAATTAAATATTTGTTATTCAGATATGATTATTGATATCTTGAAGAATGTTTGTACACATCGAAAGAAATGTTTAAATATTTTTATTAATTCTCGTTAATTAGATAAATTTGCAGCATATTCGTTAAAATTTCGACAAACCATCAAATAACTGAAAATTGTTAATTTTTTGCAGTCGTTTTTAGTAAAGTCAGTAATATGTGTCTTTTTAAATAACTATTTGGAATTATTGTAGTTTTTATTTTTTAAGTACCAAATATTTAAAACAAATCGAACGGAAGATAAAATATTTGTTGTGTTTATAATTTCAATCATTTAATCTTTTTTTCTATATAAATATGTTTTTTATTCTTCTATTTTAAATGGTGATCAGATAATTGCGGAAAGACAATTGAATACATAAAATTTTTTTAGAGATTATTAAATTATTATGAAATTATTGATGGTTTTGAATTAAATGGTGACATCCATATACAATTCAAGTATTTCACACATTCTGTTTAATTAACAGTTAATTATATTATCTTAATCACAAGCTGAAAAACAAAAGAAAAAAAGATTCATTAATCATTTATAGAAAATTATTGATAAAATTAATTTAATTAAAATTTTTAATAAAAATAATTGATTAATTTAATTACCGATTTCCTCAGATACTTGAGTTTGTCCCCCTCGATATTGTATCCATTGAATTCAATCTGTAAGGTTTTAGGGTTAAAGTTATTATTAGGGTTAGAGTTATGGCTATGGATTCGGGTTACGGTCTATTTCATGATATAAACTATTCCATTTTTAAGTTATAAATTTTATGTACGCAATTATCTTTTCGCAATTGTCATGAAACTATTTTAAATACAGTATCTTTTGAGAACTTATTACACTTTTCATTACTTAACATCTTTAATTTCAAGAGATTGATTATTGTCGAAACTAAATTTTCCTCGCGATACACTTGTCTATTTCATCATAGAATTTACATAATCCTAATCGACGCTATTCTCAAAATCAAATTTATTTTCATTTTTATAATAATTTCAGTGATAATTTAATTTTACCTATTTTTTGAGATTTGTTGCATCGAAAAAGCAATATAATTTAATTATGAAGAAATGATTTACATACTCAAATATTGGATTTTTCTAAATTTACTTTAACCTTATCTCATTCATATGTTTCTCGTAAATACGTATATATATATATATATACAGTCAACCCCCATTAATCCGAACCTCAATAATCCGGAAACTTCATAATCCG